>CAUYLG010025470.1:0-23203 GCA_963573385.1 Cacajao melanocephalus
AACAGACACTTTACAAAAGAAGACATACATGAGGCCAACAAACATATGAAAAAATGCTCATCATCACTGGTCATTAGAGAAATGCAAATCAAAACTACATTGAGATACCATCTCACACCAGTTAGAATGGCAATCATTAAAAAATTGGGAGACAATAGATGCTGGAGAGGATGTGGAGAAATAGGAACACTTTTACACTCTTGGTGGGAGTGTAAACTAGTTCAACCATTATGGAAGACAGTGTGGTGATTCCTCAAGGACCTAGAAATAGAAATTCCATTTGGCCCAGCAATCCCATTACTGGGTATATATCCAAAGGATTATAAATCGTTCTACTATAAGGACACATGCACACAAATGTTCATTGTGGCACAGTTTACAATAGCAAAGACCTGGAACCAACCCAAATGCCCATCAATGATAGACTGGACAGGGAAAATGTGGCACATAAACACCATGGAATATTATGCAGCCATCAAAAACGATGAGTTCATGTCCTTTGTAGGGACATGGATGAACCTGGAAACCACCATTCTGAGCAAACTGACACAAGAACAGAAAATCAAACACAGCATGTTCTCACTCATAGGTGGGTGTTGAACAACGAGAACACATGGACCCAGGGAGGGTAGCACTACACGCTGGGGTCTGTTGGGGAGAAATAGGGGAGGGACAGCACGGGGTGGGGAGTTGGGGAGAGATAGCATGGGGAGAAATGCCAGATATAGGTGAAGGGGAGTAAGGCAGCAAATCACACTGCCACGTGTGTACCTATGCAACAATCTTGCATGTTCTTCACTTGTACCCCAAAACCTAAAATGCAATAAAAAATAAAATAAATAAATTAAAAGTATATAATTTCAGAAAGAGATGGTAATGTATCAGGACAGATTTCAATTAGGAGACAAAATATGCTTCTCTATGAACAAAGTTGGTTTTTATCAATTGATATTAGTTTTTGATTATATACTATATGCAAGAACTATATTTATAATTAGAATTTTCTAATTAATAATAATAAATCACACCTATATTTAAAAAAAAAAAGAAAATGTGTTACACATACACCATGGAATACTGTGCATCCATGAAAATAACAAAATCATGTTCTTTGCAGAAACATGGATGCAGCTGAAGACCATTATGTTAAACTAATTAATGCAGGAACAGAAAACTAAATTCCATTTATAAGTGGAAGCTAAACAATGGGTACTCATGAACATAAAAATGGCAACAATAGACACTGGGTACTACCAATAATAGGATGATAGTAGGGGGGCATGTTCTGAGAAATTAACTATTGGGTACTATGTTCAGTCCCTGAATGACGAGATCAATTATATACCAAACCTCAGCATTACACAATATACTCAGTCAACAAACCTACACATGTACTCCTTGAATCTAATAGAAAAGTTAACATTAGTTTTAAAAGTTATTTTAATTGCATTGTATGCTCAAAATGTTAAAAAAAAAAAAGTGACTGCTATAAAAAAGAACCAAGTTGAATTTGTATTTTTTAAGAATGTAGCAATGAAAACAACACTGGAAGAGATTTACAGCATATTAAACATTTCAGAAGAAAAGATGCCAAAAATATAAAAAATAAAACAGAGAAATCAGGAATTTAAAAAATAACTTTGCAGAAGTGAGTTGTGGAAAATTTTTGAGTATCATAATAAACATGTAATTATACTCCCTGAGGAAAGGGAAAAACAAGTAGTAACATAAACATATATTTGAAAGAAATGATGCCCCAAATTATACAAATTTGATTAACATTATAAATCCACAGATCAAACATGCTCAGCAAACACCAAAAACAGCAACAAACATGAAGAAAAGAAAACAAAGACACTTTGAAATTAAATTGCCCTAAACCAGTGGCAGAGAGTATCTTAAAGCAAGCCAGAGAAAAAAAGACACCATGTATACAAAAGAACAAAGAAAAAGATGGTGGTATATTTCTTATGCAAACAATGCAAGTGAGAAGAATGGAGTAACATCAATAAATGACTGAATGCCAAAAATTGGCAACCTAGAATCATATACCCAGTGAAAATATCTTTCAAATGCAAAGACCAACTAAAGACTTCCTTACAGATACTTAAATAATTCATTATTCACAGACACAAACCAGAAGAGTTATTATAGAAAGTCTTTAGTCAGAAGGAAAATAATAATAGATAAAAATCTGCATCTTTACAGAGGAATGAAGAGCACCAGAAATGTTAATAACATGGGTTAAAAATGAAATTTTATTATTATTTAAATATATTTACATCATTGGTGTTATAAACAACATTTATAAAGTGTATTAATTTTGTGCAAAATTTAGTGTGCTTTTTTGCCGTTACTTTTAATGACAGAAACCACAGTTAGTTTTACACAAACCTAATAGTGATGGGTGTAGTAAAACATACCAAAACAACAGCACAAATATTGAGAGGGAATAAATTAAGGCATATATTATTGTAGGATTATTATGCTCCATATAAAGTAGTATAACATCACTTGCAGGTAAACTGTGATAAGTTAAATATATATGCTATAGAGAGTAAAAACAACCACTGAAGTGTTACAGCTAATATCAGTTTTCTAAGGTTTTATATGGATATTTTCCTCAAGCACAGGATAAATCTCAAAATTTTAGCAACAACATAATGATGTTGTGATGACAGCAGCAAAAATTATAATACAATATAATTACATATACTGTTCATTGTTTAACCACAAAATTACCAAGAATAAACACTTCAGTAAAGTGAAAACTGGGGATGTAACATGTGCTGTTACTTTTGTGTGCTTATGTGTGCATGTGAATGTATGTAAATATATATTTTTTCTGGGATATGTATGGCACTAAATGATCATACAGTCACTCATTGTTTTGTTAATTCAACATATATTTTTTAAAGGATTTATTGTATTAGAGGATATATATTAATTGCTGAAGATTATATAAAGTTAAATATAAATCCCTTTCCTTTAAGATCTCATAGCTTAGTTTACATAAGAAAAAAATTACTTAAGTCTAATCAAGATCAGAAGTATTTTGTGTAATCAACAAAGCTAGTAACTTTGGTGTCAAGAACAACAATATAAAAAGACAAAGACCAAAGAACAAATGAGAGTCAAAAATAAAATAAGAATGAAAGGAAGTGAATAGGGCTGAAATCTGGTTCCTGGAGCATGTAGTGGCAGCCAAGAGTTTGCCTACTGAAAAGAAATAAATATTAAATACGTTCCACAAAACAACCACAAACAAATAACAGAATGGCCAGAGTAAATCCTTATTTATCAATAATATCATTGAATGTAAATGAACTAAACACTCCAATCAAAAGACATAGAGTGGCTGAATGGATAAATAAACAAGAGCCATTGATTTGTTGCATACAAAAAATACACTTTACTTATGAAGACACTGAAGACTATTATGTTAAGTGAAATAAGCCACGCACATAGACTGAAATTAAAGGAATGGAAAAATATATTCCATGCCAGTGGAAATCATAAAAGAGCAGGAGTTGCTAAACTTATACCAGACAAAATATATTTCAATACAAAAAGTGGAAGAGACAAAGAAAGTCTGTATTACTCAGTGTTCTCTAAAGGGGCAGAACTAATAGGCCAGATGTATATATGAGGAAGTGTTAATTAAGGAGTATTGACTCACATGATCACAAGGTGAAGTCTCAAAAAAGGCAGTCAAGAAAGTTAGTCCGAGTCCCAAAACCTCAAAAGTAGGAAAGCCAACAGGTGTAACCTTCAGTCTGTGGCTGAAGGCCCGAGAGCCTCTGGAAGATCACTGGTGTATTTCCAAGAGTCCAAAAACTGAAGCAGTTGGAGTCTGATGTTCGAGGGCAGGAAGCATCCAGTGCAGGAGGAAGATGAAGACCAGAAGACTTGACAAGTCTGCTCTTCCACCTCCTTCTACCTGCTTTATTCTAGTCATGTTGGCATCTGATTAGATGGTGCCCACCCAGATTGAGGGTGGGTCTGCCTCTACCAGTTCACTGACTCAAATGTTAATCTCTTTTGGCAATACCCTTGCAGACATATCCAGGAACAATACTTTGCATCCTTCAATCCAATCAAGTTGATACTCAATATTAACCATCACAAGGTTACTATATAATGATAAACGGATCACTTTAGAAGAAGGATAAAACAATTGTGTGTATATAAATATATATATATCAAACACTGGAAGACTCAGCTATATAAAGCAACTGTTATGAAAGCTAAAGAGTAAATGGACTCATGAACTCATTATTTTTTATGGCTGCATAGTAAGAAAGTTTATAGCAATAAATGTTTACATTTAAAACAAAAACAAAAGATTACAGAAACAACCTAACTTTGTACCTCAAAGAACTAGACAGAAAATTAAAGTAAACCCAAAGTTAGCAGAAGAAAGAAAATAATAACCAAAAAGCAGAAGTAAACCAAAAAATAAATAGAAAAACTAGAAAAAAATCGCAAAACTAAGAGGGTAATTTTAAAACAGTAAATTAAATTGATGAATCCCTAGCTAAACTAAGAGAAAAACAAACATTAAATAAATCAATCAAATAAAAAAGAAAAGGGAGACATTGCAACATATGTCTCAGAAAGAAAAAGAATCAAGTCTATTATGACCAATGACATGCCAACAAATTGGATAAACTAGAATAAATAAATATATTTATTGAAACATACAACCAACCTTAAAATAAGAAAAAATAAATAGCCTGGATAGAACGATAAATCAGGGGCTTAAATTAGCAATTAAAACCTCCCAATAACAACAACCACAACACAAAAGTCCAGGACCAGATGGCTTTATGGATCAATTCTATCAATTATTCAAAGAAGAAGAATAAAAAGTTTTCTTCAACTCTTGTTTAATAAATGGAGAGAGAATACATTCAAGCTCATTTTATAATATCAGTATCATCCTGATATCAAAGTCAAACAAAGACACAAGAAGAAAAGAAAACCACAGTCCAATATCTCAGATAAATATAGATGCAAAAATTTTCAATAAAATTCTAGAAAAATAAATTGAATAACACATAGAAAATATTGTACTTCATGATTAAATGAATGCAAACTTAGTTTAACAAAAGCAAATCAATCATTATGATACACCGCGCTATCAGAATAAAATACAAAAACCACATTATTATCTCATACACAGAAAACACATTTCATGAAATTTAATATACTTTCATAATAAAAAAAAACCTTTCAATGAATTAGGCATCCCACAACTAGCATCATAACAAATGTAGGAAACCAAAAAGGTGTTCCAGTAAGATTCAGTACAAGTATGTCCACTCTCATCACTTCTATTTAACATAGTACTGGAAGTACTAGCAAGAGCAATCAGTCAAAACAAAAAGAGATAAAATCATTCAAATTGGATAGGAAGAAGTAAATTATCCATGTTCACTGAGGTGATCTTCTATGTAAAAACCCTAGAGGAGAATTGGCAGCAAGATAGCCCACTACAAGTAGGTAGTGTACATATTGCTCTCACAGAGGAGATAGAATAGCAAGTAACCATTAGCTCTTCAAGTGAATTGTCCAGGAGACCACTTCGGGATTTATCAAGAAAGCAACAGCAACCCATGGAGAGCAAGGAGGAAAAAGGCAGGACAGTCACCTACCTGGAATTGGTGCAGAGATAAGGCAGACTCCCCACTGTGGGGAAAGGGTGAATGAGAGCCCTCAGGGCCCCACACTTCTGCCATGGATCTTTGCAATCCTGACATAGGAAATTCCCACTGACTCAGTATGTCCAGACTGACACAGAGGGCAAAGCTGGCACTCAACCCCATGTAGACCCTCAAGAACCTTAGATTCCTGAGCACCCTGACACTTGATGCCATAGCTCCACCAACAAGAAAGGCCAGGCTCTCTTGTGCACCCCCAGGATAGCGGCTGCATTCACAGTGCTGAGGAGCAGATGGACTACAAGCCTTACCTCTGTTGTACCTTCCCAGGCTAAGCCCACTGGCCTAGGACATGAGCACAGCCAGCCCATCCACATGTAAGCACTCCAGCTGACTGTGGCACTCCATCTCTCTGAGACAGAGCTCCCTTCAGCAAAAAACAGTCCTGCTATAATTGCAGCAGCTGCAGCCCCCTCCGCCTAGAGCCCTCAGGGAGGTGAGGGAGTAAAGACTCCCAGAACTATCTGTAGGGCTGAGGGCCCCACAGGGTTGTGGGGTGTGCCTTATGCTGTGCTGAGGCGCAGGATCCAAGAAATAAAGAGACAGGACACAGAAGTACAAGGAAAACGCAGTTGGGCTCAGGGGGCCATGCCACCTATAAGCGGAGTCAGGCGAGGCCCTGAATGTCCAGAAGCATGAGTATTTATTGTGTATAGGTTAGGGGGCAGGGCAGTGAGCGAAATCATCTTTAATGATAGTGATAGGGTCGTGAGCAATAAAACATGGGGTCCACCCCCATTAGGTCACCTAGGCCAGGAGGTGGACAGTGCACAGTAAGGGGCCCGTTCCCATGAAGGCAAGGGCTGTGTCCAGTAAGAGGTCCACCCCCATTAGGTCACCGAGGCTTGAAGGTGGGCCGTGCACAGTGAAGAGGGTGCAGTGTGCAATACTTCTATCTATGGGCAAACTAATTCTAAGAAAATTTATAGGAGGATGCTTTAAGTCACATAGCAGTGACAGAGCTGTCAAGGTTACCGCCACCTTCTGGCAGCTTCCAATGAGTTCTATGGGAAGATGCTTTTCGAGCAGCATAGTAACAAGAGCTGATAAAGTCCACAGTTACCAAGGTGGATTGCCGGTCTGAGGGCAGCCTTCCACAAGAACTGGAGCAAGGTCCTATGACTCCTTTATCAGGAGGAGTGGCTCTTGCCCCAAGCCTGCCCTACAGCGGGTATCTTTACGATACTGAACGCTGCCACCTGGGCCATGGATTCTTGTCCTGGTACAACTGTTTTCCCTTAAATCATGCTCTGCACTGTGCCTGCTCTAGGCATTCCTCCGATTATAAGCTACTTATTCCTTAATTCATGCTTTGTACTGTGTCCACTCTACGCATTCCTCCGATTATGAACTAAGATATAATTATGGGTATATATGTAGGGAAATATTCTTTAGGCACTCATACTATCAACTATTATATGATTATATATAGAGGATTATATAAAGGGATTTTTCAAGCCCTAATTCTATAAACTAATATATGATTATATAAAGGATTATATAAAAGGAAATAGCTGAGTAGTAACTCTATAAAGTGAGATATTCCTCAAGCCCTAACTGTGCCAGGGTTCTGGTTAGCTCTCATTCCTTCGTGCCTATATGGGGGTTACCCACACTACCTGAATCTTTTAGCACACCACATCTGCCATACAGAAAAGTGTCCAGACTGTTTTCTACCTGGGTTCCTGCTTCTGCTACTCCTCACAAGGCAGTGCCTTCTGATCTAAGTTCCCAGTGCAGTAACTCTACCCTTGTCTGATCACTTCACTTGGGAGCAGCTCTGTGTTTATCTGAGATGTTATTCCCAGAATCAACTGATAGGCTGTCTGCCCTTTCTACTGCAGTGGTATCTGCCCTTGCTGTACTCAGGCTGTGGAATGAACAAGGATCCTGATCACTTTGCTTATATCTCTAGGATGCTACAGACACCCTATGGAAAAGAGGCAAGTCTCTCTTTCCTTTGAGCTTCCCAGTCCCCTACTCTTTGTCAGGCAGAGCCTACAGCTTGGGCCTGAAGAGCAGCTACCCCACTCTTAGCTGAACATTCTCATGGGCAGTGTCTGTGTGCCTCTCTGGAGTGCAGTTCCCAGAGGCAACTGACAGCTCATCTGCCACTGCTGCTCCAGTGGTAACTTCCCTTTCTGTTCTGGGGCTGATGAAGAAATAATAATCCTGAGTGTTTTATTCACACTTCCAGCACACCAAAGCTGCCCTACAGGGAAAAGACCAGACTGTCTTCCCTGTGAGCACCCTAACCCCCTCGCTCTGCACTAGGCAGGGCCCTTGGATTGATCCTGCAATGCAGCTACCCCACCCCAGGTTGATGATTCTGATTGACAGTAGCTCTGCATTTCTCTTGGGTAGAGCTCTCAGAGACAAGTGACAAGCCCTGTGCCATTGCCACCACCAAAGTCCCCATGCCTGCTTCCCTCAATCTGGAAAGGGAACAAAAAGCCTGAGCTCACCTGAGGGCTGCAGTGTATAACCCAGAAGTGCCAAACCAAGATCTGTGGCCAGCACTTGATCAGAAGAGGAGCCCATACTCTCAGAACACTGAGAGGGAACATGTCTGCAAAGATGAGTAAATACAGAGAAGTGGCATGGCTAAGTTAAGAGCCTATTTACCAGCCCTTATGCTTAAGTGCCATCTATTGGATCACAGACAAAACTTCAACATCAAAAATGCTTTGCTAACATAAACCCTGTGAAACCAAAGGCAATAATTCAGCCACAATTAAAGACTCTGCACAAAGACTCAGCACTCTTAAAACATCCAAAATTGAAGTCAACTAACTATACTCAAATTACACAACAGTTAAGGAACATCAGCACACAGCGACAAGACAGAACCAGCATAAGAACTCCTCCGGCAGTTCTAAAAGTTAGAGTGTCTTCTTACTTCTAAATGACTTAGCTCCCTAGCAATGGTTCTTAACCAGTCTGAATAACAATGAAGATCATCAAGATACAGGAGAAATTTGAAACCCAATCCAAGGAATTTAAGGAATCCAATAAAACAATACAAGAAGTGAAAAAGAAAATTACCATTTTAAGAAAGAGCTGAACGGATCTGATAGAGCTGAAAAACTCATTTCAAGAATTTCACAAGACAGTTGGCAGTATTTATTGCAAAATACACCAAGCTGCGGAAAGCAACTCAGAGCTCAAAAACCAATTATTTGAATCAACTCAGTTAGACACATATAACAGAAAAAGAGTTTTAAAAAATAAACAAAATCTCTGAGGAATATGAAATTATGTAAAAAGTTTAAATGTACAACTCATTGGCACCACTGAAAGAGGGGAAGAGAGAGCAGGCAACTTGGAAAACATATTTAAGGATATGTTCCATAAAAAGTTCCTCAGCCTCACTAGAGAGGTTAAAATGCAGGAAATTCAGAGAACTTCTAAGAGATACTACACAAGATGACCATCCTCAAGTCACATAGTCATCAGATTCCCCAAGGTCTAGTGAAAAAAATTTTTAAAGACAGCTAGAGAAAAAGGACAGTTCACCTACAAAGGAAACCCCATCAGGTTAACAGCAGACTTGTCCACAGAAACCCTGCAACAACCCAGAAAAGATTGTGACCTCTTTCCAGAATCCTTAAATAAGATAAATCCAAATAAGAATTTTGTATACAGTCAAATTAAGCTTCAAAAAATGAAGAAAAGATAAAATCATTTTCAAACAAACCAATGCTGAGGGAATTTGTTACCACCACACCTGCTTTACATGAGGTCTTTAAGGGAGTAGTAAGCATGGAAACATAAAACTGTTTCTGGCCACTAGAAAAACATATGTAAGTACATGGGTCATTGACAATATAAATCAACTACATAATCAAGTGTACATAACAACCAGCTCACAGTGCATGACAGGATCAAACATGTACACATGAATATTAACATTGAATAAAAACAGGCTGAATGCTTCACTCAAAAGTCACAGAGTGGCAAGTTGGATAAGAAAGCAAGATCCAAATCTATGCTGTCCTCAAGAGACCCATCTCACATGGAAGGACACACATAGGCTCAAAGTAAAGAATAGAAAAAGATCTATCAAGCAATCGGAAAATAAGAAAAAATCAGGGATTGCTATTCCTATTTCTAGCAAAACAGTCTTTTAAAGTACAATGATCAAAAAAAGACAAAGAATGGCCTTACATAGTGACAAAGGTTTCAATTCCACAAGAAAATGTAGCAACCCTAAATATATAAGCCCCCAACAATGGAACACTCAGGTTCATAAACAAGTTCTTAGAGACCCACAAAGACACCTAGATAACAACACAATAATAATGGGAAATGTCAACACCACTGACAGTATTAGACAGATAATTGAGGCAGAAAGCTAACAAAGGTACTTGGGACCTAAACTCAACACTTGACCAACTGGACCTATCAGACATCTACAGAACACTCCAGCCAACAACAGAATATATGTTTTCCTTTTTTGCACATGCTACACACTCTAAAATTGACTATGTACTCAGTTACAAAGCAATTCTGAAAAAATTAAAAATCTGAAATTATACTGCCTACACTCTTGGACCAGAGTACACACATACAAAAAAAATCAATACCAAGACTTCTCAAAAACATACAATTACATGAAAATTATGCAACCTGCTCCCAAATGACTTTTGGGTAAACAATGAAATTAAGGCAGAAATCAAAAAGTTCTTTGAAAATAATGAAAACAAAGATACAACGTACAACATACCAGAATCTTGGGACACAGCTAAAGCTTTGTGAAAAGGAAAGTTTATAGTGCTCAACACTTACATCGAGAAGTTAGAAAGATTGCAAATCAACAACCCTACATCACACCTAGAGAAAATAGAAAAACAAGAGCAAACCAACCCTAAAACTAGCAGAACAAATAAAGTAAAAATCAGAGTTGCACTGAATTAAATGGGGAAAAAAAATACAAAAGATCAATGAAACCAACAATTGACTCTTTGAAAAATAAATAATAGATAGATTAATTAAAAAAAAGGAAGAGAGAAGATCCAATAAACACGATGAGAAATGAAACAGAGGACATTACTATTAAACCCACAAAAGTACAAAAAAACCCTCAAAGATTATTATGAGCACCTCTATGTACACAAACCAGGATACCTAGAAGAAATTAATAAATTCCTGAAATATTCAACCTCCTGATATGGTTTGAATTTGCATCTCCACCCAAATCTCATGTAGAATTATAATCCCCAAAGTTAGAAGAGGGGCCTAGTGGGAGGTGATTAGGTCATGGGGGGATTTCCCACTTGCTGTTCTCCTAATAGAGATCTGGTTGTTTAAAAGTGTGTAGCACCTCTCCCCCCTCTTCCTTTTGTGCCAGCCCTGTAAGATGTGCCTGCTTCTCCTTCATCTAACACCATGATTGTAAGTTGCCTGAGGCCTCCCCAGAAGCATAGAACTGTACAGCTTGAAAATCATGAGCAAATTAATCCTCTTTTCTTTATAAATTACACAGTCTCAGGTAGTTCTTTATAGAGTTGTGAGAACGGACTAATATATCTCTCAAGTTCAAACCAGGAAGAAACTGAAACCTTGAATAGACCAATAATGAGTTCCGAAACTAAATCAATAATAAAGGAAAAAAAAATACAAAAAATCTAAGACTAGAAAATGCCCTGGACCAGATGGATTGACAGCTTAATACTACTAGATGTTTAAAGAAGAGCTAATACTATTATTACTGAAATTATCCAAAAAATGGAGGATAAGAGGATTCTTCCTAACTCATTCTATGAGGCTAACATTATTCTAATACCAAAATCTGGCATAGACACAATAAAAAAAAATTCAGGCCAATATCCCTGATGAACATAGATGTAAAAATCCTGAGCAAAATACTAGTGAGCTAAATCCAGTAGCATATCAAAAAGTTAATCCAACACAATCAAATAGGTTTCATTCCTTGGATGCAAGGATGATACAAAAATGCAAGTTAATAAATGTGATTCATCACATAAACATAAATACAAACAAAAACCACGTGATTATGACAATAGACGCAGAAAACATTTTTTGATAAAATTCAACATTCCTAATGATAAAATCTCTCAACAAACTATGCATGAAAGGAACATACCTCAAAATAATAAGAGCCATCTGTAACAAACCACAGCCAAACTCATATAAATGGACAAAACTGGAAGCATTTCCCTTTAGAGCCAGAGCAAGACAAGGTTGCCAACTCTTACCACACCTAATCAATATAGTACTGGAAAATCTAGCCAGATAAATCAATCAAGATAAATAAATAAAAGGCATCCAAAGAGGAAGAGAGGAAGTCCAACTATTCCTGTTTGTAGAAGATGTCATTCTATATCTAGAAAATTCCTTAATCTCTGTACAAAGCCTTCTAGATCTGATCAACAACTGCAGGGAAGTTTCAGGATAAAAAAAAAATCAATGTACAAAAATCAGTAGCATTTCTATACATCAATAATGTCCAAGTTGAGAGCCACATTGAAAACAATCCTGTTGACAACAGCCATAAAAAGAATAAAATACCAAGGAATACTGCTATCCAGGCAGTTAGAAGATCTCCACAAGAATTACAAAACAATGCTGATAGAAATCAGAGACAAATCAAAAAGCATTCTATGCTCACAGATAGGAAGAATCAACATTATTAAAATGACCATACTGTGCATAACTCAAAATAACCAGAGCCATCTATAACAAACCTACAGCCAACATCATACTGAATGGGCAAAATCTGAAAGCATTCACCTTGAGAACTGAAACAAGACAAAGACATTCACTCTCATCACTCCTATTCAGTGTAGTACTGGAAGTTTTAGCCTGATAAATCTGGCAGGACAAAGAAATAAAAGGCATCTAAATGGGAAGCAAAGAAGACAAACTGACTCTCTTCTCAGATGATATAGTTCTTTGCCCAGAAAGCCTCATTGTCTCTGGCCAAAGGCTCCCAAATCTGATTAGCAACTTCAGCAATGTATTAGGATACAAAATAAATGTAAAAAAGTCAATAGAATCTGAATACATCAATAATGTCCAAACTGAGGGCCAAAGCAAGGAAACTATTCTATTCACAATAGCCTCAATTAAACTAAGATACCTAGGAATACAGCTAACTGGAGGGGCAAAAGATATCTACAAGAATTAAAAAACACTGCTGAAAGCAATCAGAGGTGACACAAACAAATAAAAAGAATTCTGTGCTCATAGATAAAAAGAATCAATATTGTTAAAATGACCATATTGCCAAAAGCAATTTACAGATTAAATGCTATTCCCATCAAATTACCAATGACATTTTTTACAAAATTAAGAGATAAAAACTATTCCAAAATCCATTTGGAGTAAAAAATGAGCCAAAATAGCCAAGGCAATCCTAAGCAAAAGTACAAATCTGGAGGCATCACATTTCTTCACTTTAAACTATTCTACACATCTACAATACCTAAAACAGTATGGTACTACAACAGAAAATAGACAAGTAGACCAATGCAATAGGATAGAGAATTCAGAAATAATGCCACATGTATACAACCAGCTGATCTTGAGAGAAGCTGACTATGGTAGAAAATAGGGAAAGAACTTTCCAATTAATAAATATTGCTGTGATTATAGGCTAGCCATATGCAGAAGAATAAAACTGAACCCCCACCTTTTACCACATACCAAAATTAGTGCAAGTTGGATTAAAGATTTAAATGTAAATCCTAAAAATACAAAAATTCTAGAAGAAACTCCAGGAAACACCATTCTGGACATCAACTCTGGCAAAGACTTTATGGTGAAGATTTAAAAAGGAATTTCAACCTAAACAAAAGTAGAAAAATGAGACCTAATTAAACTAGATAGTTTCTGTACTGCAAAATAAAATATTAAGAGAGAAAACAGATAACCTACAGAACAGGATAAAATTTTTGCAAACTGTGTATCTGACAATCATTTAATATGCACATTCTATAAGAAAATTTAACAATTCAACAAGTAAAAAAAAATCCCACTAGAAATAAGCAAAAGACATAAACAGACCCTTCTCAAAATAAGACATATATATGGACAATAGCATATAAAAAAAAGTTCAACATAACATCACTATCATTAGAGAAATACAAATCAAAACAACAATGAGATACTACCTCACGCTAGTCAGAATGGTAATCATTAAAATGTTAAAACAAAAAAACAGATGTTGGTGAAGCTGCAGAGGAAAAGCAAAATTTACACATTATTGGTGGAAATGTAAATTATCTCAGTCCTTTTGGAAAACATTTTGGATATTTCTCAAAGATCTTTAAAACAAAGTGCCATTTGACCCAGCAGTCCCATTACTACATATAAATTTAAAAGAAAATAAATTGTTCTACCAAAAAGACTCATGAACTCATATGTTTATTGCAACATTACTTACAATAGCAAAATTATGAAATCAACCTATGTGTCTATTAACGTTGAATTGGATAAAGAAAGTGTAATCCATATACACCACAGAATACTATGCAGCCATAAAGTGAATCATCTCATGTCCTTTCAAGAAAGATGTATGCAGCTGGAAGCCATTCTCCTAAGTGAATTAATGCAAGAACAGTAAACCAAATAACACATTCCAGTGGGAGCCAAACCTTGAGTACACATGGACACAAAGCAGGGCACATAGACTCCAGGGCCTACTAGAGAGTAGAGGGTGGGAAGAGGGTGAGTATTAAAAATCTACCTATCAGTCACTACAAACATTACATAGGTGATGAAATATTCTGTACAACAAACCCCAGCGACACACTGTTTACCTATTAAGTCTTCACATATACCACCTGAACTTATGATAAAAGAAAAAATAAAATAAAATAAAATTTAAAGATTCCATAAAAAAGTTAGAAGTAATAAACAAATTGTATGTAACTTGCAGGATACAAAATTAACATACAAAAATCAGTTTTGATTTTACAATAATAATTATCTGAAGAGGAAGTCAAGAAAATAATCTCATGTGCAATATTATTATAAAATGAAATACCTTAAAATAAATTTAAGATGGCAAAATATTTGTACACTAAAATGTATATGACATTGATGAAAAATATTGACAAATACACAAATACATAAAAATACATTGTTTTTATGAATTATAATGATTAATATTGTTAATATATGCTTACTGTCAAAAGCAGTCTACAGATTCAAAGCATTATCTATTAAAATTCTAATTGCATTCTTCAAACAACCCCGGTCCCAGACGCCACAGTAGTTTTGTAAGCTCCTGAGACCAGATCTGGTTCCACAGCCACCTTGAGTGCCAGCAGTCTGGAACTCAGTGCCAGTGTAGCTGTCCAGGGCTATGTTAGAGTTGCTGCCAAGAAGGAACCCCTCCATCAGGACCCTCACTCATGGGGAAAGAGAACAGTAGAAACCCAACATCTTGAGATTCCTAATAGGCTACGCTGTCATCACTGCCACAAACCCTTTTAGTCTATGCCACTGAGGCACCTGCTGTATTCATTAATGTTTACTGCAGCTGATAGAGATGCAGAGACTACACTACTGCACCCACCCAAAACTGGAGCCATCTCACCTTAGTAAACTGGTATCATTTTACTCAAATGGAAGTGAATATCTTTTCCCATGGAAGACAGTCTAGGTTAAGAAAAGGTGACTGCATCATTGAATGTGTAGGCATCAACATAAGGACATGTCAAACGTGAGAAAAACAAAGAATAATGACATTACTGAAAAAGCATAATAATTACCTATTAACTGACCCAAAGAAATGCAGATCTTTGAATAGCCTAAGAAGAAATTAAAAATAATGGTTCTTAAGGAATCTCAGCAAGATACAAAAAAATGGAGATACACCACTTAATATGTGGGAAATTATTTGTAAACAAAATAAATCATAAAAAGGGAACCAAACATAAATCCTGGAGCTGAATAATACAATGAATGAAGTGAAAAAATGCAATCAAAAGCTTCAATAGTATACATGATCAAGTAGAAGAATCTGTGAAGGGTAAGACAGGTCTTTTGGAATTATCCAGTCAGAGAGAAAAAAAAGAAAAAATGAGTTAAAATGAGTGAAGAAAGCATACAGGATTTGTGAGACACCATTAAGTGAACCAGTGCAGGCACTATAAAAATTTCCAGAAGAGGCAGAGAAAGGGGATGAAAGCTTGTTTAAAGAAATATGGCAGAAAACTTGCCAAATCTTTGAAGAAAAAATAAATGTATAGATCAACAAAGTTTAAAGGTTCCAATACATTAAAGCCAAAGAGATCTTCACAAAGGCAGATTAATATCAAGTCATCAAAAGTCAAAGATAAAGATAATTTTGAAATCAGCAAGAGAAAAGCAACATGGCTTCATATAAGGGTATCCTTGTTAGACCAATCAGTGTATTTCTCAGCAGAAATCTTGCAGGATAAGAGATAACATTGTTATATATCCAAAGTGATGAAAGTAAAATCCTGCTAACCAAGAATACTGTGCCTGGCAAAGTTATCCCTAAGGAATACAAAATGAATAAAGTTTTTCTTAGACAAGCAAAATCAAAGGAAGTTTATCACCACCAAGCCCATCTTATAAGACATGCTAAAAGTAATTTTTCAAGCTGAAAAAAAGATACTGATGAATAACAAAAACATGTAAAAGTGTACAATTCACTGTAAGTAAAAACAAATTCATAATACTCTACTACTTTAATGGTCATCTGTAAATCATTTATATCTCTAGTATAAAGGTTAAAAGACAAAACTGTTAAAATAACAATAGCTACAATAAATTGTTAAAGGATATACAATATAAAAAGTGTAAATCATGACATCAAAAATGTTAAATGTAGGGGACGGAGAATAAAATAGTGAAGTTTTTGTATGGGATTTAAGTTGATATCAGCTTAAAATTGGCTATTATAAAACAATCATCAACAAAATGTTGTCTATAGACTAAAGGCAGTCTATAGATTGGAAGAAAATATTTTCAATCCAGTTATCTGATAAAGGATTAAAATCCAAAATACATAAGGGACTCTTACAACTCAGCAAAATAACAGATGAATTAATTTAAAAATTGGCTAAGGACCTGAGTTAAAATTTTTCTGAAGAAGACATATGGATGGCCAATTAGTATATACAAATGTGTCCAACATCACTACTCACCAGGAATGTGATATTTAAAAAGACAATCAGATAACATCTCACATTTGTCAGAATGGATATTTTGAAATGGATAAGGAATAACAAATGTTAGGGATTGTATACAGTAAAAGGATTCTTTGTATACCTTTCAAAGTGTGAATGTAAATTGGTACAACCATTATGGAAGCAGTATGGAGGTTCCTATAATATTGGAAATACAAATATCATATGATCTAGCATTTTCTTTTCTGGGTATGTAGTCAAAGAAAATGAAATCAGTGCCACATAAAGCTACATGCACTCCCAGGTTCATTGCAGTATTATTCATAATAGGCAAGATATGAAAACAACCTAAGTGTAATTCTTTAACAGATTAATAGATAAATGAATTGTAATATAATAGAATATTATTCAGCCTTAGGAAAAAAGGAAATCCTACCACCTGTAACAATGTGAATGAAACTGGAAGACATTATACTAAGTAAAATAAATCAGACTTCAAAAGACAAGTGCTTCATGATCTCACTTGTATGTGATATCTAAGAAATTTAAACACATAGAAACAGAGTAGAAAGGTGGCTACCATAGGTGGGGAGTTGGAAGAAATTGGAAAATATTAGTCAAAAAGTAAAACTTTGCAGTATGTATAATGAATAGGTCTAGAGATTTAATATAAAGTATGGTATGTATAGTTAATGCTATTATATTATATACTAAAATTCTGCCAACAGAGTGGAGTTTTAGCTGCTCTTAACATATTAAGTAACGGGTAACTGTGAAGAGATGGATATGGTAATTCATGAAAATCTAGTAATTATTTCACTATGTATATTGCACATGAAAACATCATGTAATAAACCTTAAATATATACAATTAATTAATTCAACATCTCTGTCTTCCTTAAGTAAGTTCTGTAACATTCAATTTCTTCAGGTGAAGTATGTAATAATTGGCTTAACTTTGTGATGCAGAGGAGTGTTTGGTTATACTGTTGGACCCTAAGATATAAATGTTTGGGGTTATTTCAAGTTGCAAGTAGATATTGAGCTGAATCCTAGAATTGTGGATGGGACAGATTGCAAATTCCTTGAGAGTAGAGGGTTGGGTACAAGTTCTCTCTGGGGTTTTCTTCCTTCCTCAAAATTTTCAAAAGGCTTAATAAAGAAGGCACAACCATTACCCTCAACTTGAATTATTGTTAATTATGAAAAAAAATTAAAAACAATTTTTTAAACCCATGTATAAACGAAGTATTGTTGTAAGCTCAGATATGATACCATTTAATCTTCACAACAATTCTCCAAAATGGATTTCTATCCCCATTTTATAGATGATTAAATAAGGAAAATAAAGTAACAAGTAAACATTTAATAATACTGATAGGTACTGCTAATTTAGCTAGCTAACCTTGGGCTAAAACTTTGAGGTAATTAGGACCTGCCCATAAATTTGATCTCTCTGTGGCACATTTTGACTTTGCCTCACTGTTTTTGAGTCACAGATTGCACTGTAACAACCTCCTCACCAGGGAGAGTAGTCAGGATACTGTGGTTTTATCATTGAAGTCTTATAGAAATGTGTAAATTCAGTATCAACTGATGGTGAATTTTTATATTTACAAAAGCCTGGTTTTGTTTATACAAGTTGGTGAGTTTTGTCTGTGTTTACCACAACTGGCAACCAGATATAGCCACTAATCTATCAAATAACTTCTAAATTAAAGAAAACAGATGTTGGCTGCCTTAACATGACTAGAAATAGAGGAGTATCTTAAGAATAGAAGCTGTGTAACTCAACAAACATTTATTGACTGCCATTTATGAAATTGACCATATGCTAGGCACTGGGAGCACGCAATAAACAAGAAATGGTTCTTACCATTAAACAGTTCACAATGCAGTGTGAAAGACACACGTGTAAACAATTCATCACAACACACTGGAATAATATGATAGTAAATATGTACACAAAATATTAACATTATATTGACATAGTATGGTAAAGAAAACAATTAATTTGAGGACAATATTTTAAAAGAATGCACAGGAAAAGTGATATCTGAATATGACGCTGAGGGATGAGTAGGCATTTACCATGAACATGAGAATGAGAAAAGACAGTAGAGAAACCATTCTGTTCAATTGTGCACAGTAGTGTATTGCATGTCTCTGGCTTTTTGTGGGGAAATTATTTGTAGTCTTAAAAATCTAGTTAAACTGTTTTATAAATAGTATAAATAAAGTCAGTGTTCACAAAATCAATCTAAGAAGAAAAGTTAGTCTAATTCTATGTGTTTTCAGAGAATGAATTCTATTGTACCTGGCAGTGTGATAAGGATTATGAGAAATAATATGCAATATTAAATTCCAAATAGGTCAGAAAAATCTCACATTGGCAGTTTCCAGTATTTTTGTCAGTACAGTAGTTTATTATCACTGTCATTGCACTACATGTAATAGTATTTTTGTATATTGTACTAAATTTTGGATTACTAGAATGGAGCTTATACTACCTGTCACTTAAAAAATAACTATAGTTATATATTATGTATCATTGTATCTGGAACAACTTTCCCAGAACATTCTTTAGATCACTGATAGAAATGTCACTTCTCACAGTATAATTTTCCTCTTCTGGACTCCTGGAAATATTCATAACTCTTGAAACGTTATGACCTAATCCCTAGTTAGCACTATCAAAATAAAAGTACTTTTTAAAAGATGTAATGAGGGTGGGAAAGTGCAGGGAATGGGAGTAATAAATGTTACATCTTTTAATTTACTAGACTCTAAACCAATTGAGGCTTAGAGCAAACTAGCCAGAAAGGTGATTATCATAATGTCAGCTACACTTTGATAAAGAAATACTAAAGAGCATGAGGTAGATTGCTTGGCAACAATTGACTTCCTATTATTGCATCCTAGAAGAATTGTAAGCACAACTAAACACCTCCAGACCATTCCTGACAGGTACAGTAATTTAACCACTAACTTTCCTACATCGCTGAAAACAGCAGTGCATTCCTTCACTGTTGTTAGTTTTCCTAGAGAAGTGTTGAAGCAAAATCAGGTAAATCATTCCTCCTCCTATGGAGAAGGCAGATGTATTACAGTAATTAATGTCCTTCCACATGGAAACATGAAGCTAAGGGAAAGGAGGTCCTCCCAACATGAATTAACAGAAAATATTGCATATATGTGACAAAAATAAAACTAGTGATACTATATCAATGCTAAAAAGGTTCATAAAACTCCCATATTCATTGAGGATGGATTATCCCCATAAACTTAAAGGCATTAGTGTGGAAAGATAACACAGTGGAGATTTCCTGGCTTGGAAACTACAGTTCCTGTACTGTGTTCTATTGGATTAATTTCAATTCCTAGTAGGCACCTTTTAATTAATCACTCAATTATTTTGGCTTTCTTCATAATAATAGCTTTTCACACACTGTGTCGCCAGATTTCTTATGTAAGTTGACCCTGTTCTGTTTTTTTTTCTTGAAGAGATTGCTTACAATTTTAGGACAGTATTCTTCTAAGTACTTATTATATATCACACACTAGTACCTACAAAAAGCCAAGCTGCCTTATATTTGCATTCAAAGAAATAATCAGTAATCTAAACAAAAACAAAAAGTATTTTTAAGAATTTATCAATTATTTATTTCTTACTTCTTGCTTCAAATATTAAACCAAAAAAAGTTATTATCAAACCCAAGATCACAGGTTTTCTCTCATGTTTTCTTCTAGTAATGTTATACTTTTTGCCTTTTCACATAAGCTTATGATTCATTTTATGATATTTTTTATGACATATATATCTAGGTTCTCTTTTTTGCATGTCGATGTCTAATTATTGCAATACCAGTTATTTAAAAGATTATCCTTTCTCATTAATTTGCTATTGCATTTGTGTCAAAGGTCAGCTGATTATATTTGTATAGGCCTATTTCTGGTCTCTGTATTGTATTCCATTGATTTGAGTCTATTCATTCATCAACATCATGCTGTATTGATTATACTGTAATCTTATATGTCTTGAAATCACATAGTGTGAGTCCTCCAAATTCGTTCTTCTTCGGTATCATGTTGGCTACTTTATGTCCTTTGTCTTTTTATTCGAACTGTACTATCAGTTTTTCAACAATAATTATAGAAAAATCTGGCAGAGATTTTAAACCAGATTGCATTGCATCTAGAGATCAAGTTGTATATAATTTACATTTTAACAATTTTGGGTTTTCCAACCCATGAACATGGACATCTCTGCACTTATTTATATATTTGCTTTTTGTTTTCCCCACCACTCTTTTTTTGCTTTTGCATATCGTTACAGCATATATTTTGTTAAATTTATACCTAAGCATTTGATTTTGGATGGGGTGCTATGGAAAATTGTATTGTTTTAAATGTAAAATTCCAATAGTTCCTGACTGGTATATAAGAAATTAAATTGACTTTTATATATTAATCTTGTATTCTACAACTTTATTATACTCATTAGTTCCAGCAACGTTTTTGTAATTTTGGGGGACAGATTTACATAGATAATACGTACTCTGTACATACAGAAAATTACATATCTTTCTTTCCAATCTGCATAACATTTGTGTCCTTATCTTTTTAAATTAAAAAAATTATGCATTTACCATGTAAAGCATGGTATTTTTAAGTATATTATACATTGTGGAACAAGTAAATCTAGCTATTAACAAATGCCTTATCTCAGTTATAATTTTGGTTATGAGAATGCAATATTCACTATTTTTGCATAGTTCAGGCATACAAAATGTCATCATTAACTATTGTTACTATGCTATACAATATATCTCTTGAACTTATTTATCCTATCCAACTGTAAATTATATAGCCTTTGACCAACATCTCACAATCCTCTAACCACTCCAGCATCTGGTAACCACCATTCTACTTTCTACTTATATGAGATCAACCTTTTTCGATTCCATGTATGACTGATATCATGAAGTATTTGTCTTTCTGTGTCTGGCTTATTTTACTTAACATAATGTACTCTAGGCTCATTCATGTTACTACAAAGGACAGGATTTCTCTATTTTTATGGTTGAATAATATGGCATTGTGTTCATATACTACACTTTCTTTAACCATTGATGGGTACTTAGGTTGATTCCATATGTATAGTTAATAGCATGGCACTAAATATTAGCATGCAGATATCTCTTCAACATACTGATTTCATTTCCTTTGGATATATACCCAGTAGTGGAATTACTTGAATATGTGGTATTTCTGTTTTTCAACCTTTGAGGAACCTCCATACAGTTTTTCATGATTGCTGTACTTATTTTTATTTGCTTGTTTTATTCACTGGTTAAAGTTTGCATTCTAGTGCTGTGTACTGAGAGAAGACACATTTTTTCCCCTCAAATTTAGAAGAAAACATCCAGTTTCTCATGATTAAGCATGTTGTTATCTGTAGTTTCTTGGTTGGTTGTTTTTCATAGAATTCTTTACAAAGTTGAAAAAACTTATATTCATAGCTTGCTGAGAGTTATTAACATGAATGAATGCTGCATCTTGTCAAACAATTTTCTTTTATCAATTAACATGATTTTTCTTCTTTACTCTGCTGATGTGATTGATTACATTAATTGATTATCTGACTGTTGAGTGTTTGACCAATTTTGTATACCTACTAGTCATGGTGTATAATTTTTTGTATACATTCTTGAATTTGTTTTGCTAACATTTTGTTGTAGATTTTCACATCTATGTTCATGAGCAATACTGGTCTGTCAATTTTATTATAATTTTTAAAATACATTTTTTAGGGAGAGAGATCCAAGATGGCCGTTTAGCAGCAGCTCAGGATTGTAGCTCCCAGTGAAAGCGCAGAGAGCGAGTGGACGCCGCAATTTTAGATGAATTTCTGTTGCCCACAAACTGGGAGCTACCCAGCAGAGGAGCCACACTGGTCGCCAGCCTCACTCTTTTGGCCGGCGTGGCTGTTTTGCCAGGACCCCAGCATGGCGTGGCGCTTCTCAGTGCAGAGTATATGGGACTGGGTGCCCTTTGAGTCAGGTTCGGCTGGTCCCAACCCCACATGGAGAACAGCAATTGGAAGCGCTGAGGACTGAGAGTTTCACAGTAAGCACAGCTGAACCTGGGAAGGCCTAGCTCTGTGGGGAAAGGGCATTCGCTGAAGGAAAACTAAGAAACAGAAAAAACTTCATCACCAACAAGCCAGACGTTCACTCAGACCCAATCTGAAAGTCGGCAATTACAAAGACAACAGGTGGATAAATCCACAAAAATGGGAAGAAACCAGTGCAAAAAGGCTGAGAACACCCGAAATCAGAATGCCTCTCCTCC
>CAUYLG010025472.1:0-71460 GCA_963573385.1 Cacajao melanocephalus
TGTTGTTTTTTTCCATTATGCCTTTGTTTTTTTTTAATTTCTTTTGCACCTTGCCAACCACGCGTGGGCTTCATTTTTTTACTTTTGTTAAAAAAAAAAAAAAAAAAAAAAAAAAAAAAAAAAAAAAAAACGCTTGTTTTCCATGACCTCCTCTTTCAAATTACTCTCTTCATAGATTAAGAAATTAAATAATATGGTTACAATTGTCTGTGTAATTTTTTTTTATTCTTATGTGCTCTTCAATGTATCAAAGTCAGAGCTTTACTTGGATGTTTTCTTGATGTTACTGTATTGCTTATTTTTAGTCATTGCTACCTCTCTTTGCTGGATATTTGAATTCTGGCTAAAGCATTCATGCTTCATTAATGAATTGTTATTACAGTTCTTCAGACAGAATCTTCTGATTTTTACACAAAAGTGATGTTGATGAATACCAGAATATCTAGAAAATTTAACTCCTTATATGTCAATTTGAGAAACAACCTATTATTTTCTCTGAATGAATACAAATAAATTTTAATATTATTGAGCATTTATAACTTCAATGGAAAAACAAGAGCTATACATACCAGTTAACAAAGTTTGTGTGACATTACGAATTAAAATTTCACATATTTCACTGCAAATATGCACAATATTATGTGATGGAAATATATTATCTATGGAACTATACTTAGGTGGTATTTTTTTTTCTCAGCAAGAACGTTGCCTAGGCTGTATCACTTAGCAGCATAATGTTGTTATTTGAAATGAAAATAGTAGGTGCTACATGGGGTACTTGTTGAATTGAACATAATCTGATTTAAGAGCATTTTAATCAGTGAAATTCATGGAACAGCAGTATAACACCCTCATGATACCTATGCATTCAGTGTTATGCAGGCAGTTGTATTGTTGTATGCTTGTTGATTACTAAAGTGAGAGGTATGCCACATGTTACGTGTTACTTTCTTAGCAGCTGAGGAATACTCTAAATGCTATACCAGAGATGAAATACTATGTTTCCTGAGCAAATCACATGACTGTCAATTCCCTAACACTTATAACACATGTCACAAATGGATTTCAACTATATCTCACACTTCAGATATGCTTTATAATTCTGTTTATACATTCAAGCCATAAGGTGTTGCAAAACAAGTTAAAGGAACTCTTATTAAGATTACAGAGATAACTGTTAGGTAAGAGAAAATCTACATGAGTGAACCAAAGTACTTTCTCTATTTCACTCTAGGTCTAAATTCAGTGTCATTTGGAAATCATCTATATTTTAATGTTTTTGCATAGGCTTTTATTCCTATGTATTTGTACTATATTAAATGATTTTAGTAGTTGCAAGTGAGATCCTGTGTGTTTGAAATTATTTGCCAACTTCTTAGAATATAAAGTTCAGCCCAGGAAAATTGATAACATGATCAAAAAAAGAGACACGTTCTTAATTGAGTGACTTCAGATGTGCCAATGCTATTCATTTATCTACTTAATCCTGATAACAATTCTATAAGATACCTAGTGTTATCTCTAACCTACATAAAAGGAAACTGGGCTTCAGAAATGAGTGATCTGCTCCAAATCACAAGGAGTTGTGCACGGATTTGAACCAGGACTACTTTTTCCTGCATCACAAGGCAATAATCTCTGCCCAGTGCTATGCCTGAGAATAATGTAACAAATATGTATGAAAAAATATTTCATTCAAATGTTACTTAACGTTGATTTAAATAAAAGGATAAAAACATACCCAGTTATTTTATGTTACTCTAACGTGTGAGACTGTTTCATATTTATTGACAGAGAAATACAGAAAAACAGTGAAAAGGGAGACAGTAAATGTGAATTCTGGCTTTATACCTAGCTCAAGCCAATACTTTTTCTAGCTTTAAGGTCTTTCGAAAGTTTTAATAATGATCAAATGACACTCCACAACCAAATTGGGAGGAGCTTTCTTGGTTCATCTTGTTAGTGTGCTCTTGAAGGGCATCCTGACCTATGTCGCTTCAAGTGTCCAGAAAGCATCAATTTTCTACCGTGATTTTCTCTGATTATTGGCAATTTTCTCTGCTAGGGACGTTTGGGTGATGAAACAAACTCAATGTGATTGGCCATATTCACAAAGTGAGAACATTCCAGTCACTCAGTATGTACCTCATTAGTATCACTCTCTCGTAATTCATGAAAAGATAGCTTGAAATATACAAAAGAACTTTATCACAAGGTAGAAAACATTCTCTTGTTTGTTCTCACTCACATCAGGGTCTGTAGTATATTATTTGATGAAAAAAGTCTAAAAATACTTTTTTCTTTATCTTTATTCCTAGGTCCCTCTGCAATGCTTTTTTATTATCCTTTCATACTTGGAAGTCTTTATTTCATCAACCAACACAGTATAAGTATTTAATATTTAAATCTCTTTTAGTTATACATTGCTATGCACAACAAAATAAAGAGCCATAAATATCTTTTAAAAAGATTTCAAAAGCATAGGCTTCCAATTTATTTTAGAATATGTTTATTTATTTGTCAATAAAAAAGAAAGCTTTATTTATAATTTGGGGTAACTAGTAGGAAATATTGTCATTTGGTAACAGCAAAGAGTATTTATTTCATTATAAATTTTCTAGCTTTGGCCAGAACTTTGGTCTTAAAATAGTACTGAGTTTTGAAAAATGGCCAAGAATGTATTTAAAAGAGCATAGAGAGTATATATCTAACAACAGATAATAAAGCTTAATGTAGATTAATGCTTAACTATATAGTCAAACTAGTATCCTGTGCATCTAGAATAAAATGCCATTATTCATAAAATGCCTGTGTAAGTGGGCTCCAAGTAGAGTCAGATAGATGGCACTATGTAAATTCATGCAACCTGATGGATTTCTATTGAAAATTAACATCAAGCTTTATTTTACCTACAAAAGAAAAACATTTATTTATTTATTCATTCATTCATTCATTCACTCACTCACTCACTTTTGAGACGGAGTTTTGCTCTTCTTGCCCAGGCTAGCATGCAATGGCACAATCTCAGATCACCGCAACCTCCACCTCCTGGGTTCAAGTAATTCTCCTGCCTCAGCCTCCCTAGTAGCTGGGATTACAGGCATGCACCACCAGATCCAGCTAATTTCTATTTTTTTAGTAGATATGGGGTTTCTCCATGTTGATCAGGCTAGTCTGGTACTCCCAACCTCAGGTGATCCACCTGCCTCAGCCTCCCAAAGTACTAGGATTACAGGCTTCGGCCACTGCACCTGGCCAAGAAAATCATTTTTAAAAATGGCATGCTGTTGGTTGCCACCAATGTCACCTATTTTTCTTGAGAAATAGAATTGCAAACCAGCTTTTACACTCATCAAATGTCTCTACTTAGTTTTACCTATTTAGATGATACATTAAAGGACTCTGGAAACTTTAAATAATTGGAAAAGAAGAAAGTGTTGCAAAGGAGAGGTCTTTATAAAAGTAATAAACTAGAAAATACTCCTTTTTTAGCTGTCTCATCTTTCATGAAATATTTAGAAAAAAGTTTGATTAAATAAGTTTACAATTAATAGTTGAATATTTAGAAACAAACAATGTACTAAGTTGTGGAAATAGTACAAGTATTTGAGTGTTGACTGGTGGTAATGAAATGTCGACTGCCAATAAATATAAAAGGTGAAAGAACAGGACTTTAAACAGAGCATACTTAGTTATAGGTCTCCTCCCTACACACAAAAACTCCCTAGACATTAATGATTCATCTACTCTGACTGGCGGATGGGCTACATTTCCTAAGACTTTGGCTCTTTACCCTAAAAGGGTGAGCTTTCCACCAGAAAACATCGTCAGGACCCACAATTCATACTCCTAGCTAAGAATCCACCCTGGGGAAAAAGTTAAGTAAATACTGAGGCAGCTGGGCCATCCTGGGTCTAATCCCCTCAGCAGTGTCTACACTGAGCACTGCTGCACTTGTAGAAGGTGCTCATTGGCTCATCTGCAGGGGGAGTCTTGTGCTGCATAAAGTGAGTATGAGGGTGTTTACACTGGGGACATGGCTGGGCAGGAGAATGGACATTCTCCTAGGTAGTTGCTCTCCCAGGCAGCTGCTCCCCCAAGCACATTATTCACTTCTTTCAGCTTTGGATACTTCCAATTTGTGACCCTGTAGGTGATAATTGTACTAGGAGGGCACATGTTGCAGGCGGAGCAGTGACAGCGCTATCCCTCCTCCAGGATCAACTCACTCCCCAGCCCAGGCAAAACAGCACTATTGTCTTAGACTCCAGACCACAGGCTCCAGCTCCCAGATAGAAAATATTCTTTAAATAATTTTATAATTTCCTGGTTGTATTCTAAAATTTTTATAGGAATTCTTTTGCTCTCTAGTAGAAAGTCAGTCATTAGATTGAATGCTGAACCAAAAATTAGAATATCTATTTATGTTATCAGGATGGCTGTCTATAATATTTTAAGTTAGGTTAATTCCTCTTTCATTGTATTGTATACAAAACTGTGGTGTTCATTTCTGCAAAAATTGTTTTAATATTCTAGTTTATACGATTATGATATCTATGAATTTTAAAAATGTTTAAAGTAGATAAAGTTTATATTTTTGACTATGTTAATTATTTTAGAAGCAATATTTCAGAGATCATAAATTTAATTTTGGGAACCTATTTTTAACAGGTTGTCTCAAGAAATAATACTTGAAAAAAAATTGTTGTTTGCTGGAATTAACACATGGGTTGAAAGCTGTGTGAATAGTTATTAAAGTGTAGTAGCAAATAAGTGTTTATCAAGTTGATTGGAAGGGTCTTGTATGTGTCACTGGGACTGATATTAGGTCCAGTTAGGCTCTTTTAACAGCTCCATCAATGATCAGGCAGAAGAAACAGACAACATGTTAATTAAATCTCTGGCACCATTAAGTCTGAGTATCAATCTATAAAAAGTGTCAGCCCAGAGTGCTTAGTTCAAATATGCTCAGAAATAAACTTTAAAATAAGACTGCTACAGAATTTGTATTTCAACAAAAAGGTAATGGAATAATGCTTTAAATTTTATATTGCAGAGATATTTTCTAAATTATCAAGGAAATTGGACAAAGGTGACTTTTTGTTTAAGTATACCTTAATGTGTTTTTATTTGCCCATAGAGATGAAAGTGAACATTTTATAAGGTGCATGAGAAATAGAAGACAAATAATTATATACAGACTTAGACCGTGCATTTGTCGTTGACCATCAGCTTTTCCTTATAGCTAAGCACTATGAACTCTTACTGCACTGTCAGCTTTGCTTCACTCTTTGAGCAATCCTGACTGTAGCTCATGGGGCTGGAAGAAAGTCCATCTAATAATCCAGAGAAAAATAGACAGCCCAGACCGTCTCTGCTAATCTGGGCTAACCTTGCAGCTCATTTATGTAATTGAGTTTCTGCCATCTTCCTGACTCTAACTTGAATCCCTTTTCCACCTTTCTCCCTTGTGCTTGCTTTAGTCCCATCTTTATAAGGTGACGGTTCTCCAACTGCTGCGGCATGAGTTTTTCCTTTTTCTTTCTAATCATATGTCGTCTTCTCACTCTAGGAACAGGAAATTTCTGTTTCTGCATCCCAGTCTCTGCTTCATGCTTACAGACACCTGTGACACTGTTTATGTGGCTGCCTATCTGCTTCCCCAAATATAAATATCTCTAGCTGTTCCAATATTCCATTTTCCTGTGTTCCATCTTCATGTGTGTTGAAATACTCTATTATTGAATCTTTCCAATAGCAACAATTTACTACCACAAATGAGTAGCATATATATAAGTGTAACTAATAAACAAAATTACAAAGAAACAAAATGTTTCCTTAATTTTAATACAAAGATAGCGATGTGAATTTATTTCACAATTATCATTAGAAGTACATGGGAATTTAAAACAGAATATCCCATATTTTAAAAAAAATTCTAAGTGAATGTAACATATTTATTTGCTATTAGACCAATCTCATTTACTAATTGCATTAAGGGAATACATGTATTTTTTTTTACTGTTTTAATTTGAATAAATTTTCTAATATTCAAAATTTTTCTGATTGGGGCAATTTTCTATTACATTCAGGTTTTTTTTTTTTAGTAGTAATTGGAATTTTGCACTCAATAATATGCTATGTATCAGTGCTATTTTAAAAGTGATGATCTAATAGTACTAATTCTTTTGTTGGAAAATAAGGCAGAAGAAGTATCCTAATGCTCACCAGCCCATGCTCCACATAATATGCCTGGCACCTACCAATTTATTATACTTCAGCCATGCTTAGCTACCCCAAAGGGAACTTTTCTGGGCATGAAGCATATAAGAACTCTTCAGGGCTAGGCGCAGTAGCTCACACCTGTAATCTCAGCACTTTGTGAGGTCGAGTGGGCAGATCACAAAGTCAAGAAATCCAGACCATGCGGGCCAATGTGGTGAAACCCCATCTCTACTAAAAAGACAAAAATTAGCTAGGCATGGTGGCACAAGCCTGTAGTCTCAGCTACTCTGGAGGCTGAGGCAGGAGAATCACTTGAACCTGGGACATGGAGGTTGCAATGAGCTGAGGTCATACCACTGCACTCCAGCCTGGTGACAAAGCAAGATTCTGTTGGAAAAAAAGAAGAAGAAGAAGAAGAAGAACGCTTCAGTTTTCTACTAAGCTCTCTTCTTGGCATCCTTTGCCTACTGTCCAAATGCTTTATAAGGCCAGTTATCCTTCTTTGCCAAACATACCACATCTTTCTTGAATTTATTCTCATATCTTACTATCTATGGGAACCCTACTTTCTGACTTCCAAAATTCTGAATTTTGTATGTATTGGTGTGAGTGTAAATATTTAACAACCAGCTATCCTAGAGGAGCAAAAACCCCAATTCATACTATTTACCAATTTTAATGACAGAAATGTCCACCACCATGGACAATTTCAAGCTATGAAAGTGACTTCACTAATTAGAAGTCACGACATGTATATTATTTATTGCCACCTAAAAAAAAACAGTCAGCTAGTTTAATAGCTTAACAGCTTAAAAGAACATATATTTATTATATCACAGTTTCAGTTAGGAATTCAGGGTCTCTCATAAGACTGCAGGCAAGGTGCCAGCCAGGGCTTTCATCTCAAATGAAGATTTAAATGAGCTAGTATACACTTTTAAGTTTGTTCCCATGGTTGTTGGAAGAATTCAGTCTTCTTAAAGTCATCATTTCTATCTTCTCATTGACAACCTAATGATATCCTCTTCCCTGGAACTCTTGCCTACCTGAGTTAAAAACTGCTCAGTCAGGGTCTTCTTCTGGCAGATGTTATATTACCTGGACTGGGTTGTGTCCAACTCTCCCTCATTACACTTAAGTCTCAGCAAGATGACAATGAGTCCAAACACCAATGTAGAATCCTAACCCCTTCCCCCTCACATACACACACAAAAAATCTTTTCATCAAAAGGCAACTGTTTTAACCTGAAGCTATCTGTATTAGTTCCTTTTGACACTGCTGATAAAGACATACCCAAGATTGGGCAATTGACAAAAGAAAGAGGTTGAATGGACTTACAGTTCCACGTGGCTGGGAAGGCCTCACAATCATGGTGGAAGGCAAGAGGAGCATGTCATGTCTTACATGGATGGCAGTAGGCAAAGAGAGATTGTAAGGGGAAACTCCCCCTTATGAAACCTTCAGATCTTGTGAGACTTACTCACTATTATAAGAACAGCATGGGAAAGACCTGCCCCCCATGATTCAATTACCTCCCACTAGCTACCTCCCACAACATATGGGAATTCAGGATGATATTTGTGTGGGGACACAGCCAAACCATATCATTCCACCCCGGTCCCTCCCAAATCTTATGTCTTCACATTTCAAAATCAATCATGCCTTCCCAGCAGTCCCCGAAAGTCTTAACTCATTTCAGCATTAACTCAAAAGTCCACAGTCTAAAGTCTCATACAAGACAAGGCAAGTTCCTTCATCCTATGAGCCTGTAAAATCAAAAGCAAGTTAGTGATTTCCTAGATAAATGAGGGTACAGGCATTAAGTAAGTAACATTCCAAATGGGAGAAGTTGGCCAAAACAAAGGGGCTACAGGCCCCACGCAAGTCTGAAATCCAGTGGTACAGTCAAATCTTAGAGCTCCAAAGTGATCTCCTTTGACTCCATGTCTCACATGCAGGTCATAGAGGTGGGTTCCCATGGTCTTGTGTGGCTGCACCCTTGTGGCTTTGCAGGGTACATCCTCCCTCCTTACTGCTTTGACAGGCTGGCATTCAGAGTCTGTGGCTTTTCCAGGTACACAGTGCAAGCTGTCAATAGATCTACCATTCTGTGGTCTGGCAGATGGTGCCCCTCTTCTCACAGTTCCACTAGGCAGGGACCTAGTAGGGACTCTGTGTGAGAGCTCCAACCCCACATTTCCCTTCCACACTACCCTAGCACAGATTGTCCCATGAGGGCCCCACCCATGAAGCAAACTTTTGACTGGACATCCAGGTACTTCCATACATCCTCTGAAATCTAGGCAGAGGTTCCCAAACCCCAGTTCTTGACTTCTGTGCACTAGCAGGCTCATCACCATGTGGACACTGCCAAAGCTTGAGGTTTGCACCCTCTAAAGTCATGGCCCAAGCTCTACATTGGCCCCTTCAGCCATGCTGGAGTGGCACCAAGTCCCTAAGCTGCACAGAGCACAAAACCACCTTTTCCTCCTAGGCCTCTGGCCCTGTGATGGGAGGGGCTGCCATGAAGTCCTCTGACATGCCCTGGAGACATTTTCCCCATTGTGTTGTAGATTAGCATTCAGCTCCTTGTTATGCAAATTTCTGCAGCCAGCTTGAATTTCTCCTCAGAAAAAAAATGGGATTTCCTTTTCTATTGTACTGTCAGACTGCAAATTTTCTAAACTTTTTTTCTGTTTCCCTTTAAAACTGAACATCTTTAACAGCACCCAAGTCTTACCTCTTGAATGCTTTGCTGCTTTGAAATTTCTTCTGCCACATACCCTAAATCATCTCTCTCAAGTTCAAAATTCCACAAATCTCTAGGGCAGGGGAAAATTCTGCCAGTCTTTGGTAAAACATAACAAAAAGTCAGCTTTGCTCCAGTTCCCAACAAGTTCCTCATCTCCATCTGAGACCACCTCAGCCTGGATTTCATTGCTCATATCATTATCAGCATTTTGATCAAAGCCATTCAACAAGCTAGGGAGCTCCAAACTTTCCCACATTTTCTTGTCTTCTTCTGAGCCCTTAGAACTGTTCACATGCCTGCCTATTACCCAGTTCCAAAGTCACTTCCATGTTTTCAGGTATCTATCAGCATCACCCCACTCCTGGTACCAATTTACAGTATTAGTACATTTTCACACTGCTGATAAAGACATAGTCAAGACTGAGCAATTTTAAAAAGCAAGAGGTTTAATGGACTTACAGTTCCATGTGGCTGGGGGGGCCTCACAATCATGGTGGAAGGCAAGAAGGGGCAAGTCACATCTTACATGGATGGCAGTAGGCAAAGAAAGATTGTGCAGGAAAACTTCCCTTATAAAACCACCAGATCTCATGAGACCTATTCACTATCACAAGAACACCAGAGGAATGCCAGTAATGAATCAATTACCTGCCATGGGGTCCCTCCCACAATATGTGGGAATTCAAGATGAGAGTTGGGTGGGGACACAGCCAAACCGTATCACTAACGTCGGTTCGCCACATTAAATTATTTGTTTATTTTGTTAAGTAATAGCATTATCCAATTCCATTCACCATTGTTAACTTTAACTTCGCTTTTGCTTCAAGAGACATTTGTTGCATTCTTTTCTTTTTTTTTGGTTAATATTTTTTACAGATAGGGTGCCTCTCTGTCATCCAGGCTGGAGTATAGTGATGAGATTATAGCTCAGTGCGCCTGGAACTCCTGAGCTCAAGCCATTCTCCCTCCTCAGACACCCTAGTAGCTGGAACTACAGGCATGCACCACCATGCCTGGCTAATATTTTTGTAGAGATGTGTCTCACTATGTGGCCCAGACTGGTTTCAAACTCCTGGGCTCAAGACATCCTTCTACCTCAGCCTCCCAAAATGCTGGTATTATAAGTGTGAGCCAGCACACATGGCCTTTCTGAAGTTCTTAATTTCTATGTTTATTAACATTATTCTGAATATACACACAAAGTTGCTGCAGCAGAATAGAATATTTTTAATAGCTTATCAAAAATAATGCATTTGTAGTTCTCTCATGCTCCAATTCTTACCTCTGGGGACATGTGTTGAAAGCTACATGTTGTCCTACACATAGGAAATCAGTATCATAGGTGAGAACCAAAAATACATAAATCTGGACATTGATATAAGAGAGAGACAGCTGCCTCCTTCTTGCCTGAGAATGTTTCCTTAGAAATATAGCAGAAAGTACTCTGGGTTCTAATCTTTTGGACAGTAAATAAATTTTCCAAAGGAAAGGTAAGACCAGCATATTAACAGTCCAAGAGTATCTCCACAGTCTCAAGTGTCATCTCCTCTTAAAATACAGCTCATGGCTCTGGGGATGAGCTTAAAATATAAGCTCATCCAAATCTCTGAATGGTCTCTCATTATCTACTTATTCATAAGATAAGTTAGGCTTGTCTTATAATCTAGGTCCCAAGTTTCAGCAAAATTTGCTCTGAACTCCCTGCCTGTGCAGGAACATAAAAATATTTTTCCTACAGTCTCACACACTTCTGTTTCTCTGGAACTTTCAATACAGCATTAGCACACTCCTCTGAAACCTCATTCTCCTCTGAGTAACTCCTATACCCCCTTGCCTTAACTCTAACCTGGACATTCTTTGAGGTCACCATTTCTCCTCTAATCCATACAGGTGAAGGATGTTCTTTTTCTCAATCTCAGCAAGGTCTCATCCATTCAGGAGATGAGGGTAAGTGTCCTTCTTGCTCTCCTGCTACCTTCAGGTCCTTTTTCCCCCTTCCTTTTTGCTAAATTCTGCACTGTTGAAGTGCAAGTCATTTTAGCCATCTTATAAGTTTCCTACCTCAATCCTGCCATCTTCCGACTTCCCAACTATTTCTCTTCACTTGCCAAAAGCCTTAGCTTCTGGCCCACAGCCTTTATTTCCATAGCTACTTCTGTTATCATTCTCAATAACAGTACCATATTCTGGACTTTCAGTCCATTGATCTATTCATCAGAAACAATGTTTTCATCTCTAATCCAATTCAGTTATCCACTCTCATTGTAATATCATGAGTTTGTCATCAACAAAACTGTGTCACTTCCAAAATAATTCCAAATATTTCATTCTCTTTTGACCTGTTCCTGCCTTTCCGGCTCACGTTTTATTATACCAAGTCCAATGTTCTTCCAGTTCTTCGTGACCTCCAACCCAAGAACTTCACCAAATGCTTACTGTCTATCATTTGCCTGTCTTCATTCCTCTCTTTGCTTAATGCATACTTAATAATTTACTCAATCACCATCTTACCACATTCATTTGATGTTTCATCTCAAATTTAATAAGACTACAATTTTGCTCATGATAGTTCCTATAACTAAGCATCCTTAGAATCCTTACCTCAGTAAATAACACCATTGTACTTTGGTTAATCAATCTCAAAACCTTTCTGTTTCCTGTATCAAGGTCATACATTCACTAATTCAAAAAATTTTCCAATACACTTTTAAGCACCAGAGAAACCATAGTTCAGAATCAGAATCTAACATAAATCTCAAACCAACTCACTGCCAATATTCACTCTGTGGCCCAAACCTATATTATTATTTAATCTATAATTCTGAAAGAGCTCCCTAACTAATCTCTGTTCTTCCACTCCTGGCCCATCCAAATCATTCTCATGTGGCAGTTAACATGTCTTTTAACAGAACTACTTAAGACTTCTGTGGCTGTTCCTCGCACTTATAACTTCATATAAATGCGCTACCATGAACCAAACCTGTGTAATTTGGCCCCTAGTCACCTTTTCTTCTCAGTACATGACACTTGCTCTCTGGGTCTCTAGCTCTAGCTCTCTGTGCAATAGGCTACCATGGTTTTTCAGGTCTCAGAACTCAATAACCTCTTTACTTCTGCCGGTCTTTGGGCTTGCTGTTCTCTCTAAACATGTTTTTCTTTCTGATCTTTGCATGAATGACCTCTTCCTGTCCTTCAATTCTAAGAGTAGATATTTCCTCTTCCTAAAGGCCTTTCATAAGGAATCTTCAGCCTTCCCTTACTATCCTCAATTACAGGATTTTGCTTATTTCATCCATTACAATTATTACAACATACCATTTTATTTCACATGTGTATATATTTTACATATTTATCATTTATTTATATAAATTCATTTTTTTATCATGTATCTCCTCATGACAGTGCAAGCCTCATGAAGACAGATATAACAATGGTCACGCCTGTAGTTAAAATGCCAGTAACTACATATTAATTGGAATATGTGGAATATGGTGACCCTAAATTCTACAAATATCTGTAGCATGAACAAAGGATCTCCCTGCTTTCAAAAACCTATAATCTCCATTCAACCGATAGGAGGACAGTATGTTTTTAAATGGTTTCCAGAGCTCAATAGTTTTCTGAAGTCAGCACATCTCACAAAGATAGAGCACATTTCCACATATTCTAAAAATGATTCTTAACTAGAGAGAAGAGCAAGGGATGATGCCCTCCTGGACAGATATATACTTGATGTCTTCTAGCTACATGGAAGCAGAGGCAATTTGAATACATCCCCAAAGTAATTCTCAAACGTCACCTCCTACCTCCATCCCCACACTATTCCACTGGTGAAGAATCAAGAAATTCTAGGTAATAATATGACTTTGAAACTTCCTTATTGAAAGCCCACAAATGGTTCCTTAAGATGGTGCATGTGATTTTCAATGATCAGGTCTGCGTTCATGTCACCAGCTTCAACTCACCACTCCCTGACTCATGCTGTTCTCTGCATCAATGAAAGACTCTTCTCTTTCCTGCACACTGTGTATATGCCTACACACATGCACACACACACACTAAATATATAGTATTTATATTTAGGTACATTAAATTACTAAAGATACACAAACACACACCTTCAATAATTTAATAGTTTCTAGTGGTTGAACTTTATAATCATTTGTCATCCAAGTGATTCAGTCTCCCAAACATTCATATGAAGAGTATTTTATCCAATTAAGCCAACACAAAGCAATGAATTTCTCAGTTACTGAAATATGAAGACTTGTATAAGCCATTGGTTCTCCCCTTGTTGAGGGAGTATGCATTCAAACTATCTGGACAGCTTTCTTCAAACTATAGCTGCATATATCCCTTTTTCTACCTCACTCCACCTCACAGTCAGATTATGTGATTCATTAGTTATGCGGGTTGGGGAAGAATAGGTATTTTGAAAAACCCTCTTGGTCATTCTGCATTGCTCTGAATGTTTTGCCCTAGTTTAAAATGGCCAATATACACCCAATCTTACTGGATGCTGACATATTGGAACAAGGTATAAAAAGCAAAAAAAAACAAAAAACAAAAAACAAAAAATATTATTTTGCATCAGGAGTTGAATCTAATTAGTAATCATGTGTATCTGGATAGCTACATTTTTCTTCCAGATTTGTTTACGGTAAGTACCTGCACCTTTGTTTTGCATCACCTGCCAAGATTAATGTATTAATTACACAAATATTTATAAACGTATCCACAATATGATAGCTGCTGTGCTATGTGCTGGCAATACAAGCAATGAGCAAAAAAGTACATACTCCCTATGCCTAACAAGTTTCCAGTCTAGGAGGAGAGTCATATATTAATCAAATAACTACATTGATGAATGTAATTATCGATCAAGATAGGTATACTCAAGGAAATAATCACAGTTCTGTGAGAGGATATATCACATATATCAGACTTATACTAGGAATCAAGGAAAGCTTCCTGAAAAAAATTTGGCTGTGACATTAAGGATGAATGAGTTAACACATAAAGAAGAAAGAGGAAGAGTGTGGTCATGACAGAGGGAAACAATGTTGGTAAAATCTCTGTAGTGAAAATGAGAAGGCAGATCCCAGGTATTCAAGGTCAATAGAGTGAACAGCAGAGGCTCAAGGAGAAACCAAAACCAGAGGCTTCATGGGTAGCAAGGGGCTAGACTATCAGGGCCTTGCTGGTCATTTTAAAGATTTTTTTTCTAAGATCAAGGATATCTCATTGAGAAGACAAAATATAGAAAAATCTGTTTCGAGGCAATTCTGTATTCTTGGCAAAAGATAAGGGCAATTTGGATTATGAAGGTGGTGATGGAGATAAAGGGAAGTGGATCAATTCATGAAATATTTAGAAAGAAACACAGATTGGGCTTGATACGGCAATTGAGGACCAGGGGAGTCGGGGATTGCCTCCACCTCTTCTATTTTACAAGTAAAGTGTCATCTTTTAAACTTGGGGACAGTTTGGTGATAAAGAGTTTAATTTTGTACCTGATAAATTTGAAGTATTTGGAGATAGTCAAGTAGCAAAATGTTAAGTTGGCAGTTAGGCATAAAGCTCAGAGAAGAGAACTGAGCTGGAGATATATTCCAAGATGATCATTTTACATGCAGTAATTGAAATCATAGCATGTATGAGGTTGCATAGGTAAAGAATACACAATAAGAATAGAAGAAATCCTAGAATAAAGCTTAAGAAATTCCAACATTCAATAGTCATGTTACGGAAGCTGACCCTGACAAGAGAGATCAGAAAAGAAGCTATAGAGGCAGAAGAAAATCCAGGAGAATATGGTGCTGAAAAAGCTAAGGGAGAAGAGAGGTTTAAGGATATAATCAGCATTGTTCAATGATGCTGGAAGGTCAAACCAGAAGAAACTGAAAAGTGTTCACTGAACATAGAAACATGGAAATCTTTAGTGACGTAGTGAGAGCTCTTTTGTAGAATAATGGAGTAGACATTAAACTGAAGTAACTTAGGAGTGAAATATAAAGAAATGCAAACAGCATACATAGGTCGTTCTTCTAGAAAGCTTGATTGCAAAGAAAAAAAGGGCAGTAGCTTCAGGATTTATACAATGAAGGCAGTGTTCTATTTTATTTGTGTTAATAAGAGGCATTCATACATATACATATACACATACAACACAACGGGGAGGAGGAGCAGAGAAAAAGTAAAAGAAAGAAAGGGTGTTATTGACAATAAAAGATTCCTGAGAAAATGGGGCAGCAGGAGAGACCAAAGCACAATGTAAGGTCTTGCCTCAGACAGGCATTCAGGAAACTTCTCTATTATAAAAGCAGTGAGGGATGAGAGATGGGAACCAAATGTAGGCAGATTGGAACATTTGATTTGCCTGGCATTTAAAGGTGAATTCTATGTGTTTTGTAAAGTGGGAAGAGATATCTGCCAAGAAATAGAAAGCTATTGGGGGAAGTTTGATCAAAGTGGCGAGGACTTGAAATAGTTTGGGCTGTGATTAGAACCCAGAGGAACTTCAATGGTTCATGAAGTCCTGGGCAGGATTAAGAAGCAATCTGAGGTTGTTGATCATGAGGGGAACACATTTTACTTCTTTCAATTTCTGTTCTTTCCAAACACTACCACCCTGTTTGCCAGCTCAAATTTTGGATCATAATTTGTACCCCTCTTATACCAAACCATATTGTGTGTGTGTGTGTGTGTGTGTGTGTGTATTTGTGTTTAAGTTTATCTTCCAATAGAATCATAGCACCTTAAGAAACTTAGCAGTTACTTATCATCTCAATATATGCTTGGTTTTACAAACTATAAACAAACTCAATACTTAATAAATACTTGCTTTGAATAAATAAATAGGTGTTCATTTGGATATAATACAGGAAACATGAAAGGTTTCTAAGGTTTTAAATCTCAAACATCAATTCCTAGATTTAGCCCCAGACACATAAAATCTTCAATGTTCTATATAATTCCAGAATGCCAAATATCTGAACTCACATACGCTATGGCTCTTGCCTTACTGTAGATATATTTGAACTGTTATTCTACAGAGTTGTGTGCCTGAACATTTTTTGCAAATCTTTCTGCAAATTGTCTCTAAGGCAGCAACATCGCTGAATCAGATGTATACTTAATGAAAGACTGCAAGTAAGAGCATTTTACAGCCGGGCGCGGTGGTTCATGCCTGTAATCCCAGCACTTTGGGAAGCCGAGGTGGGTGGATCATGAAGTCAAGAGATCGAGACCATCCAGGCCAACATGGTGAAACCCTGTCTCTACTAAAAAATACAAAAAATTAGCTGGGGTGGTGGCATGTGCCTGTAGTTCTAGCTACTCAGGATGCTGAGGCAGGAGAATTGCTTGAACCTGGGAGGCAGAGGTTGCAGTGAGCTGAAATTGCACCACTGCACGCCAGCCTGGTGCGGCGCCTGGTGACAGAGTAAGACTCTGTCTCAAAAAAAAAAGGGGGGGCATTTTACATGGAAAATGTAAATGTGTTTTTAAATATGCAGGTAGAATAAAAGGTTCAGCTATAAGATATTTTGATTTAAGTTTTACCACTGAAATTAAGGAATTTGATACTTAACCTTCGAGCTGCTATGCTGCTGAATGGAAAACTATTTTTGATTACAAAACAAGCAGTTAATGTGCTTTGCTTTAAAAAGACTTGCTTCAGAGACCGTGAGGTTAGCTGCTATTTTGCATTTCAAAATGAGGCCCTGATTTCCCGTTATGGAGAGTCTTGCTGACATGTCCCCAGGTTCCACAGCTATGCCTCACTGCTTGAGTTTTGCTTCACTGTGTCCTTCTGCCCACATACTTGAGGGCTCTGTCCTCCATTTGCCATCAAGCAGCTGCCTAAGAATCCATCTGTCATCCGTCTTTCACACGTGCACCACCCAAAGGAGTCCCTCCTGCAACACATCAAAAGTACTCCTGTGCCGAGGAACTGTCTGCATTCAAAATCCAGCAGAAAACAAGTTCAAGGGGAGACACTAAGAATACATGACTGGTTTGAAATATTAAAATAATCGCAAATGGAAATAATTTGGCAAAAGTATAAGTAGAATGACAAAATGACTAGTTATGTATACCTAATATATTAATATTCAAGGAAAAGGGGTGAAATAAAGTAACACAACACCAAAAGGTTTTGAATGCATGAACAAAAGTAGAAAGATAAATTAATATATGGGTGAGCACTTGGATTTCTGAATACAGAAATACTTCCACAACTAAAAGAAGAAATGTTAAAAATAAAACTATGAAATAGTAAACTAATTTTTTAAAAGATATTCCCAACAATAATGATTTATGATAATGCAGACATATAAAAGAGGATTTTAACATTTTTGTTTCAGTGTAAGGTTTGCACTGATCTATAACCGACAAATTTGGTGACAAGTAACCAAGGCACTGTCTTCACTGTCTTCATGTCTCGTAAGTCTCAATAGCCATCAGCATCACTAACGCCTCAGGAAACGTCCTGTGTTTTAAAGGGGTGGGGAGCTCATTTGATATACTGTTTATCCTCTTGATAATGAAAAGAACCGGCAGAAGTGAATTTGTACAAGGAAGGGCAAAGAGAATAAAATTTAAAAAACCAAGGCTATTAGTCAAAAAGAATGAAAAAAAAAACAACCCTAAGTTCCTCAAGGAAAAGTGATTAAAAGCATGACACTCAAAGGTCCAAAGGGAATAAATGATTCAAACAAGGCTAGAGTGTTAAAATATACATCTAGAAGGATTTGACACCTAAATTTCTAAAGGACTTGAATGATTTTCAACAGACCTCAGGCTAAAAATTTGTAATGAGAACTTCTCAGAAGCAAATACCAAGGGGAAAAAAGTCAGTTGTTAATAAAAAGGAATTTGTATTTTATTTTCATTGTTTAATTTTCCTAAAAGAATATGACTTTAAAAAGAATAAAAGAAAATAACAGTTTGTATTGACTAAATAGAATATTTCTGATCATTTTGCAAACATTGGCATATTGAAGTTTTTTATAACTCAGTGACATTCAACAAATATCACAGAAGAAATAGCAAACCAAACAATGAAAAAAGAAGCAAAACTGTCTACCTATAATCCTGTATCAGATAGACATTGAGGAGACATCATTTGAAAGCCAGAGACAGTGTGAATTATGAATGTTTTCACAAATATAGGGGAGAAAGTCAGCCACTTACAGTGAGATTCAGAGGACAGACATAAACACCTTCCCTAACTGTCTACCACCAGGTACAATATCTGAAATTCAACCAGAATTATCTTTTTAACAATTTAAAGATATTTAGGATTTAGTAATCATCTCTTTTAATTCTAGAAAAGAGCAGCTTATAGCAAAATAAAAGCAAAAAGTCCTGGTAAAAATCTTGACTGACAGAGATTGTCTATTGCAGCATTTTATAAGGATGGAGCATCAGAAAGCAGAGTAAGGATGGAGTAAAATGTAAAAAGAGTTCAGAAAGAAGCTTTGAATATTTCCCAGTTTTACAAGGCTTGCAATGTTTTCAATTGTATAACATCTGTGGGCAAAATGGAAAAATGAGTCATTGAAGGAAAAAGTTAACTATGCCTATCGATGCCTATCGAGAGGAGAATGCAAACCTCATTCCATCATTTTTCAAACTATTGTATTTCATCAAAGACACCCTTAGCATTACAGCACAGTTATGTACCACATAACAATGTCTCAGTCAGCAACAGATCTCTTGTATACCAGTGGTCCCACAAGATTATAACGGAGCTGAAAAATTCCTAGAGCCTAGTGAGTTGTAGCCACAGTATTGTCATAGCACAACACATTACTCACATTCTTGTGGCAATGCTGGTGCAAACAAACCTACTGTGCTGCCAATCTTATTCAAGTATAGCACATACAATTATGTACTTGAAAATAAATGACTTGTTACAAGTTTGTGTCTTTACTAAACTATATTTTTATGATAATTTTAGAGTATACTCCTTCTACTTATCCTTTTTTTTTAAAAAAGCTAACTGTAAAACAGCCGCAGGCAGGTCCTTCAGGAGATATTCCAGAAGAAGGCATTGTTATCATAGGAGATGACAGTTCCGTACGTGTTATTGCCCTTTATGATCTCCTAGTGGGACAAGATGTGGAGGTTAAAGACAGTGGTATTTATAATTCTGATCCTGCGTATGCCTAGGCTAATGTATGAGTTTTTGTTTTAGTTTTTAACAAAAAAGTTTAAATAATAAAAATTAAAAAGACAAAAATTTAAAAAGCTTATAGTATAACAGTATGAAGAAAATGTTTTTGTACAGTTAAACAGTGTGTTTGTATTTTAAGCTAAGTGTTATTAAAAAGAGCCAAAAAGTTTTAAAGAATTAAAAAGTTTATAAAGTAAAAAATTGACAGTAAGCTAGGGGTAATTTATATTGAAGAAAGAAGAAGTATTTTTTATAAATTCAGTTTTATAAAACTTATAAAAACTAAGTTTTATACTTAGTTTAAGTATACAGTGTTTACAAAGTCTACAGTAGTATACAGTAACGTCCCAGGCCTTTATATTCACTCACCACTTGGTTAATCCACTAACTTACCCAGAGCAACTTCCAGTCCTGCAGGTTTCATTCATGGTAAGCACACTATACAGGTATACCATTTTGATCTTCTATATCGTATTTTTACAGTACCTTTTCTATGTTTAGATATGTTTAAATGCACACATAATTACCATTGTGTTACAACTGTCTACAGTATTCAGCACAGGAACATGATGTACAGGTTTGCAGCCTAGGAGCAATAGACTATGCCATATAGCCTAGGTATGTATTCTATACTATCTAGGTCTGTTAAGTACATTCTATGATGTTCACACAATGACAGAATCACTCATGACCATTTCTCAGAATGTATCCTTGTCTTTAAGTGATGCAAGACTGTATTTAATATATGGTAGGAGTCTTTTGAGCTCTTATAAAATCCCCAACATTTCACTGATGGGAAACACAGATGAAGTGTTCCTTACTGAGTTCATAAACCAGTTAGTTATAGAGCTAAGACAGGCAGCTGATTTTCTCAAATCTAGTAGATTCACAAGGCATCTCACTGTTTTTTTCCTAAATTTTTCTTCCTCAAATAAACCTACTGATGTAAGTGATGTCACCAATGTTATTAGAGCATATCGTTGTGCTGTATCTGCCCTACTAAACTGGTATCTGAAAGTACACTATGATTCAGCAAATTGAAGTGGAACATTTCATTGCTTATTTCATGAAAACACTGTTGTAAATTTCATTTTATTTCTAAAAATAATGGATGCCATTGAAACTATTTTCAGTGGAATTTTACTTTCAAACTTAGAAATATTTCATTTGTAGAAGGACTGTGCCTACTATAGAAAGGTATCGATGGTGAAATGTTATAATATTAATAAGTAAATGGAATCTCTGAACTGTAGATTGCTGCAACACCTATCATGAGTTGACCATTCAGCTTCAGTTGTGATTGAAATGTCTCTTTTTTGTTTTTTATTCAAGTTGATATCAAAAATAATGAGAGATTATAGGATCGAACCAAAATGTTCCAAACCCAGGCTTTTGTAGATACTGTTTCTGGGAGTTGCTAGGCCAGTGTTGTCATTAATTTCAAGGTTACATTTGGAGTGTGGGGAATAACGATAGGAAATTTTCTCCAGGTGTGAGCCACTTTACTTGCTGCTTTGGAAAAGGATTTGATATCCATAACAGTCATCCAGTGCTAAAAGAGTTATAAGGAATGCAGTCATTCTTAAATACACTGGCCACAGAATGACACTCTAAAAATGCAAAGGACTTCACCTATGCCTAATCCTATAAACAATATCTAACAGGACTAGAATTCATTCGCTTATAAAACATCTACACATTCAATTTATCATAAACTTTCACAGGTAAATAATATCATGCCATACCTGTTTCGCCTCCCCTTTCCCATTATTTGAATGATCAACTTTTTAAAATGAAACCATATTAAGAAGTTTTGTTTAAATAACAACAAAGTAACAGATTACACAGATGTCTGACTTATAAGAAAAAGAATGCATAAAACAGTGAAAATTATTGGATACATTTGGTCTCCAAATTCATTTATCACATTACAACAAGCAATGATGTTTTCTGCTACCCAGAAAAAAATGGAGACCTCGGATGACCCTCTAAATCTGTGCTCAGTGTTTCAAGAATTTCGAGGACTCTGCTGCAGAAAGAGTACCCAGTAATTCCCTTCAATTCTCATCTCAAAACTGATCTCTTCTTTTGGCTCTCTCTGTCAGTTCAGGTTGTTGCCTGATGCATGCGTTTCAGAGGCTGTGTGACTCATGGTGAGTTTGCCTTACTTTACTTCCCACTTCAAGGGGCAGATGCGAAAATAAACTCTGTACCATCGCAGGGAGAAGCTGTTTCCATTCATTGGAAATGGAAATCTTCATCTAGTTTTTACTTCCTTTCATTCTTAGGCTGTTACTATCAGAGTCCTCTGATAACCTCCCTGCCCTGCCCTGTTCTCCAACATGTCTCTATACTTTTTTTTTTTTTTTGAGACAGAGTCTCGCTCTGTCACCAGGCTGGAGTGCAGTGGTGCGATCTTGGCTGACTGCAACCTCTACCTCCCTGGTTCAAGCAATTCTCCTGCCTCAGCCTCCGAGTAGCTGGGACTATAAGCGCATGCCACCACATCCATCTAATTTTTGTATTTTTGATAGAGACGGGGTTTCACCATGTTGGCCAGGATGGTCTCGATCTCTTGACCTTGTGATCTGCCCACCTTGGCCTCCCAAAATGCAGGATTACAGGCATGCGCCACTGTGCCCAGCCCTATACTTCTTATACCAAACTTTTGTTTCACTTTTATTTATTTATTCAACAAATATTCAAAATAGTACTGTGTGCCAGATACTTCTCCAGATGCTCCAAAAACATACAACAGGAGAAAGTCTTCCTTGTCCAAGAAATTCACAAATTTTGGGGCTCTACAATTTTAATAATGACATTCTAACACAAGAGAAAGAATCCACTCTTTGATAGAACTCTCTACCCATTTATCTCTGAAATAATTCATTATTCTTAGAATATGCAATTATTTGCTACAATATAGATTGATAGTCTGGTATAGTGAAGACAGTGATGGAAATAAAATTAGGCCACCCCAGTTCAAATCTTATCTGCCATATTCTGGCTATGTGACTTCCCAGGTCTCAGTTAAGTGGTTATTCGCTAAGCATGAGTGTCTTTAACTGTGAAATTGTTATAACAATGACCTACTCACAGGGTCATACGAAGACCACTTGAAATAATTTGTGGAAATTCCAGCACAGCTTCTAGTCCTTAGTAGGCACTCAATAAATGTTGTTTTAGTCAAATAAATTACAATAAAAATGATACATTAGATGTCGACCGTGTACTAACTCCTTAACTGTTTTTTTTTTTTAAATTTAAGACTTAGAGAAAAGTTGTAAAAGCAATACAAGTTCTCTCATAGCCTTCACTCTGATTCCTCAAATTATTTTATATATAGTATTTTCATATAAACAATATTTCATAAATTTTCTACATTTTTGAAAGTAATTTTCAGACATAACGTCCCTTCATCCTTAAATACTGCAGCATTTCTGAAGAACAGTAACATTCACTCACACAACCAGAGTAAAACGGTCAAAATTAGAAACAAACATTGATACAGTATTATAACATAATTTATAGACTAACTCAAATTTCATCAATTATTTCACTAATGTCCTTCGTAATAAAAGAAAACCAAATGTTTTCTGACCCCAAATTCAATTGAGGTCCACACATTCCATTTGCAAGTTGTGTTTAAGTTCCTTAAATCTAGAAAAATTTCCCTACCTTTCTTTGTCTTTCTCAACCCTGACATTTGAAGAATACAGGTCTGCATTTTGTAGACTGTTTCTCAATTTTGGTTTGACCAATTTTTTTCCCACACTTACATCAGTTTATGTCCTCTTGGCAAAGCAATACAAGAGTGATACTGTGTCCTTCTCGGTGCATCATATTAGGAGACATATAAAGTCTATTTGTCCCGCTAATGATGATATTAACTTTGACCACTATATTAAGGTGGTGTGTGAATAATCTCCACTACAGAGTTATTCATTTTCCTTTTGTAACCGATAAACATCTGCGAGATCTTTTAAGACTAAGTAAATGCCCTATTGCTCGTTATATTTTTGTCCACTAGTCTCACCACACAATGTTTTTACCTAAAACAGTTATTGCTATGGAAACTGACAAATGATGATTTCCTAATCACTTCTACATTTATTAGACATAATCATGTAATAACATTTACTGTTAACTGTGAACAAACTAATATTTAATTGATTTATCTAACAACTAATGTTAAGAGAAACCACCCATTTCGGCATCAGAGGAAAATGTTTTTATCTGTTAAATATGTCTTTTAATAAGCTATGTTATCATCATAAAAACAGTATCTGCTTAAAATGTATTTTTTAAACTACATTAAAACCTCAGCACAGAGAACATTAAATCCTCACAAAAATGACTATCTCTGATAGGAAATAGGAGAATAAAACACACTAGGAACAAAATTAGCCAAATAACATTGTCTGAGTCACCCTGAGAAGTAAGAGAATGGTGTGTAAATATATTTATTTACTAACACACCATATGCTTCTATTTTTTCTTTTTTTTAAGTCATCTTGTTTCTGAAGGAATCTATGGGCCTATCTTCGCTGTGAAGATAAAAAAAAAAACAACTTAAAAAATTACTATGTATTTATAAAAATAGATTTGTTGTTGGTTAAGAGTAAAGAATCCAGAGAAAAACTCCTTATCATTAGAAAATATGTAAAGAAATATCTTCAAATGTACTTTTCTATATGCTTGAAAGCTCGGATTTTAAAAAAATTTTAATTTATACTCTTCTTCCTTAAGGTCCATATATTTTGGATTTTATGATACCACTTGACTCCTAATTCCCAATACGAATTTTCTGAGCAATACAATGGAGTACCTAATGAGTAATAAGAAATTATGAAAAATTTACTATTTTATGATATTGGGTAGTTTCTGTGTGACTATTGTAGAGCAACATTTTACTGTGATAGACTAAATAAAATAATAGCGAAAAGTCTTAATTACATATTAATTGTTGATAAATTGCCAGCTTTTAAATATTTATAGTAAAACAAACTAAATGATCCTGCTAGATGTATTTTGCTGTCTATACAGATTAGAGATGATCTGAATAAATCGATGGAGTAAAGCATTAGTATCTAATAGTCAGGAGACCAGTGTCCAGATGGAGCTCAATACTAATTAGTTATGTGATCTTGGGTAAGTAACATAACCATCACTCATCGTGGTTATTTATCTGTAAAATGAGAAAGTTGGATCATATGATCTCTTGTGGTTATTTTAAGACTTAAAATTCTAATTTATTGTAAAGAAAGAGTGTTTTAATTCTTATATTTCTGAAATTCTGATTATAGTTCCAATTAGCACATTATATCCAAATGATGTATAACTCTAGCCCAGCCCCTTCTCAGAGTACCATTAACTGCATTAGTCAGAATCAAAAAATAAAATATCCCTGATTGAAGTTATCAACATCCAAATCATGGCATTTTACTACACACAGTCTGCATGTATTTCCTCTGCTAGTAGACATTTGCATTACTTAACTAAACTTTTCTGTTTTTTGTTCTCCCCAAACTATGTTCTTATTTGGCTTCCATCACAATTTGTTTTCACAGGTACTGCACAAACATTCTAATCTGCCTGATAATTTTCGCAATATCAATAAGATGCATTCTGGTGAATATTTTATCCTTATGTGAGTTTGGTTAATATGAAACAACTTCTTCATGCTCTGCTTTCTCTAGAAAAAGGACAAAAATCAAGTTTCTGAACCACTGAATCAGCAAAGCTATCATTGCAGGCCCTGGTAAATTCACCAAGACACTGAGGTCTGATAATAGAGTGACTTGCAGACCTTGCCCCAGTGGTAACTCCACTTCACCATCAGTTTCTCCTGGGATGTATTACTTCCTGAGTTCTACACTGGACATTTCTGCAAGCTTCAAGCCAAATATCAGGGCTATTCAGGTAGAAAGGGATCTAGTAATTTTGGACCTAATTCTTAGAGGTTTACTTGATAGAAAAATACTATTAGATAAGGGCTGCCAATCAAAAAATTCAACCTTTTCCATTTAAATATTAAGAAAATGTGAGCAAGATGTAATCATAAAGGCAAACACTCAAAGTGATGATTCTAGGGACCAGGATATTAAAGTGAATGATGAAATGACTCAAACTGAAATCATTAGGTTATATCAAATATTTAGTTTTTAGTTTTATCTGATAACTTATACATCTAACACCAAATTCAGGCAGTTCACCTAGGTGCACAAAGACTAAAGACAAACTATTTTACCTCAAAGCGTGGATTTTTTTCCATTTAGAGAAACCACCCATCTAATTCTCTGTCACTCCTGTCAAAATAAGCAGGCATCCGCACCCTGGACCAAACTTCTTCTGCTATGCTACTTTCATGACCTGCTTAGAGTCCACTTTAAAATCTGTACAGGTGTATGTAGGTAATAACAATCACTTACCTGGCGGCCATGTCATTGTCATGCATTGCTGAAGGGTCAAGGGATGTGGTAATAGGTCAAGCCATTTTAAAGACACCTTCTACAGTCATCTTTTGATATGGATATAACTCTTGCCTAGGTGCAGCCACATTTGTTCCTTCAGATTTGTTTGTTTGTTTTTTAAGACAGTCTCCCTCTGTCTCCCAAGGCTAGAGTGCAGTGGCATGATCACAAGCAGCCTCGACCTCCCAGGCTCAAGCAATCCTCTCACCTCAGACTCCAGAGTAGCTGGGTCTAGAAGCACATGACACCACAGCTGGCTAAAGTTTGCATTTTTTTTAGAGACAGGGTTTTTCCATGTTGCCCAGGCTGGTGTCGAACTCTTGGGATGAAGCAATGTGCCTGTCTCAGCCTCCCAAAGTGCGCCTTCTGTTTTTGATCATTACTTCTCAGGATGCCTTCAATCTCCCATATGAAAGCCCTGCTTCTATTTTTTGAAATAGTACACATATAGACACATTCCAAATACATGACTTTACACCCTAACACATGATTGATAGATAGATGGATGGATGGATGCATGGATAGATAGACAGATAGATATCTTCTTATGCATTTTGTCTATTTTGTTCTCTCTCGAGCACTTTTGTCTCCCCCAAATAGGTTAAAGCAACTATCCACTACTGCAACCTAAGGTCCTAGGGATTCTTGTCCTAAAGATTAGTAGCTCTATATTCTAAAATGGTATAAATCATAGAACTTTTTTATCAAGCTGGAAGATAATCTGATAGAACTTTGGGCTTCAATATTTTTTCCAACTCCTTTTCTCCTGATTTCTGCACTCTACTTCTTATTGCCACCAATACCATGATTGAGAACAGACACTTTACTGCCAGATGCTTTGCAGTCTTATCTCATGTGATATTACTAACAAGCATACCTGGTAGTGAATATTATCCATATTTTATATGCAAAGATGCTAAAGATGAAAGAAGAATGGTAGCTGTCCAATGCATCACAGATCATCAGCGTTAGAGTCTGGTCTGCCTGACTCAAATGTCCATGCCATTTCTACTATAAAAGACTGTCTCACAATGAGACCTGTCACTTCCATGCTTTAAATCTACTGGTAGTATCTAATAAAAAATAGATCAGAGACAACACGGTCCCAAAATTTGACTTTGTTTGTCAGTTTCAGTTTTAATTATTTTAAACACTACCTTACAGGCAAATTATAATTACATGGGTGTGTGTATGAGTGTATTTGTGTGTAAAAACAACAAGCCCTGGATGGGCTTATTTAGGACGTCTTTTTAAATTATTGTGGATTTAACATTTGTAAGCATTGTCATAGAAGATGTCTGACTGAGTGGAACTGAATTTATTGCATGCCAATCAAATTAGTGCAGTACACAAGTAACTTTGTGCTTCAGGATGGCTCTGGAAATCTCCTTTTGATTTGGGGATTGCCATTTACCCATGCCTGGAAGGAAAGAATGATGGCTGAGGTGATTGTTGGTAGACAATGACCCCATTAATCATAGTGCTATAGACATGAGTTGTTCCTTGCAGTGACTCATTACATAGTGTATCAAATAATAAACACCGACAGCTAGCTAGGAGTGAGGGAAGACTGACAGATGGTCAATAAATTCAGAACTGGCATATTTTTGTAAATTGATTGTAGGTTTGAAGGCTTGCAGTGCTTTTCACTACAACTTTAAATCATCAAAGTTGTCTTCCAGATTAAGCAATTAAAATTTAAACATGAAAAGTTCTAATGATTCGAGAATGAGATATTTCCTGTTATCTCATGCCACTGAGATTTACTCAATTATTTTTATCAGGAAAAAAAAATCATCTTTATAGTTTATAGGGAAAAAAAACGTAGTGGCTAAATTGCAGACACTTTTCGTTGAATGCCATGAAATGTCTATGTAAACATTTTAAAACTCACCAAATTGTGAAACATTTTTCCTGAAAGTTATGATTATTTCTAATATAAACAGGCAATATTAAAAAGAAAATAAATGCAAAGCTTGAATAAGGTGGGGTACTTTATAAAATACATTTTCACAAGTCTAAATATTCTGTCACGTAAGATGTAGTTACCATGGTTTATATAGTTCCCTCTTCTTATCCAAAATTGCATGAGTCTTATTTTAGTGGTTTGGGGAGATTTATAAAGAGCACGCCAATTCCAAAGCCTAGGGCAGTACAATAAAGGCAACAAACTTGTCTTCTTTGTTCAGATAGCCTGAACCAGCTACTCGGCTTTGATAGCTTTTCCTCCACAAAGCATAGATTACAAAAGAAATCTGTTCGCAAAGATGATGAGAAAATGCTCATTTCATTCATTTAATTAGTTGCAAGCTTATGTTTAATATCAACATTGTAAATAAATACCCCAAACATACCTTTCTCTTCCCATGTGGTTATGTGTTGGATCTCTTATATTTGTCCTTCCTAATGCACTCTGCTTCCTGTAAATTATGGGTGACTTGCAAAAAGGTATATTTAAATCCAAACCCCCAGTAACTGTGACTGTGACCTTATTTGGAAATTGGAGGTGTAATCAAGTTTAAGATGAGGTCATACTGGATTTGGGTGAGCCCTAATGCAATATGATTGGAGTCCTTGGAAAAGAAGAGAAAAGACACAGACACATGGGGGCAAAACATTATGTGATGACAGAGGCAGATGTCTAAGCAGCTGCAAAGCAAGGAACAGCAAGGATCACTGCAAACCACTAGAATCTAAGAAGAGGGGAGAAAGGGTTCTCTTCTCCAGGCTTCAGAGGAAATACAGTCCTATTGAAACCTTGACTTCAGGCTTCTAACCTACAAAACCCCAAGACAGCAGTCCCCAACCTTTTTGGCACCAGGGACTTGTTTCATGGAAGACAATTTTTCCGTGGACTGTGGGGTTGTAGGGGTGGTTTCAGGATGAAACTGCTTCACCTTAGGTCATCAGGCACTAGCTTCTCATAAGGAGTGTGCAACCTAGATCCCTCGCTTGCACAGTTCACCATAGGTTCGCACTTTTATGGAAATCTAATGCCCAGCTGATCTGACAGGAGTTGGTGCTCGGGTGGTAATGCTTGCTCACCCACTACTCACCTCCTGATGTACAGTCCAGTTCCTAACCGGCCACAGACACAAACCAGTCTATGGTTTAGGGGGTAGAAAACGCTGCCCTAAGACAACAGATTTCTGTTGTTTTAAGCCACCTGTTATGGAGTACTTTGTTACAGCAGCCCTAACAAAGGGATCCACTGTTCATCCTGCTTAGTGCCCAGGAAGATGGCCCACAGAGACAGCAACAGTGGCTCTCCTCTCACATCTGGCTCAGGTAGGTCAAAATAAAGCTCTGGCAGGAATGCAAGGACAGCGGGAGATTAAGGCCGGTAGGTATATTCCCAGTTCCCTCCTAAGTTGCTTTGACGTGTTTGTTCTTCTTCCAACAGCTACAGCTCCAGTCTCTCTCCCTAAACCTACCCTCTGGAGTCTGGTAACTGCTTTGTCTCCTTTCCCACTCAGACCTGGCTCCCAAGTGTCATCATCTCTTTTAAGTATCAATTGCAACATAATCAATTACCATGAATTTAGTGGCTTAAACCAACACACATTATCTCAAAGTTTCTATGGGTCAGGAATCAGGCATGGTTTAGCTATATCCTCTGACTCAGGGTGTCCCAGAAGAAGCAATCAACATATTGCCCAGGGTTGGTGCTCATCTGAAAGCTCCAGTAAGGAAGAATTTAGTTCAAATTCATTGTTGCTGTATTTAGTTCCTTTTAGGTTGTAGGACTGAGGGTCTCAGTTCCTTTCTGGCTTCAGAGGGTATCCCTTGCCATGTAGCCCTCTCAGCATGGCAATTTGCTGCTTCAAAGCCAGCGAGGGCAAGTGTCTGCTAGCAAGATATAATTCAGAGTCTTTTGTAATTTAATCATAGAAGTGGCATACTCTCAAAGTTGAGATATTCTATTGGTTATTAACAATTTAATCAAGGGGAGGAAATTACATGAGGCAGTGAATAGCACAAGATCAGGATTATTGGGGGTCATCTTGAAAGCTGCCTACCATCCCATGTCTTGTTAGAGTACTTAAATTCTGCCCACACCTTAGTAAATAGCCCCTTATTTGAGTGTGCCATCTGTTTTCTGCCTCGAGATGCTGATATGGAGGATGATAAATTGAATTGAATCATTCTTCTATCTATTCACTCTGATGAATTACTGTTCACTCTGAATAATGTGCTGGTTTTCAAGATTCACCAGAACTAAAGAAAGCTATCAGTACTGAACATTCTCCGCATATTCAGTCATCCAGGCCAATATGGTCTATAAATGTAACAATTTGCCTAAGCTATGAAGTAAAACATTTTTTTCTAAAATAATTTATATTTATGCCTGATTAGATCAAAGGAGAATTAGTTCATGAAAAATTGTGTAGGATATCAAGGGTCTTGTGCTGGTTAATATTGACTGTCAACTTGATTGGACTGAAGGATGCAAAGTATTGTTTTTGGGTATGTCTAAGTGGTGTTGCCAAAGGAGATTAACATTTGAGTCACTGGACTGGGAGAGGCAGACCCACCCTCAATCTAGGTGGGCACCACCTAATCAGCTGGTGCCATAATCGCAGGCAAGAAAAGCAGAGAAGGAAAGAAGAGCAGGCTTGCTGAGTCTTCTGGCCTCCATCTTTCTCTCATGCTGCATGCTTCCTGCTCTCGAACATCAGACTCTAAGTGCTTCAGCTTTTGGACTCACATCAGCGATTTGCCAGTGGTTCTTGTGCCTTTGGCCGTAGATGAAAGACTGCACTATCAGCTTCCCTACTTTTGAGGTTTTGGGACTTAGACTGGCTTCCTTGCTCCTCAGCATGCAGACAGCCTTTTGTGGGACTTCACCTTGTGATGGTGTGAGACAATTCTCCTAAAAAACTTCCCTTCATATATTCATCTATCCAATTAGCTCTTTCCCTTTAGAGAACCCAGACTAATACGGGCCTATACAATTATATGGTAGATTCAGCAACAGTATGACTAGCATAAGTGAAAATGCTGTAATTAACTATTAAACATCATCATGGAGAAAAGACAGAAGTCAAAGCTTCTGCCTTTTTGTAGGGTTGGAGTGGCAACACAAAATATCATGGCCAGGAGATAAACAAAGACAATAAATAAGTAGATGATTCAAGAAAAGAGGAGATGAGAATGACTGGAAAAGCCTGGGAGCATGCAGGACAGGGCTACCAGAACAACAGGGAAAGAAGCCTTTGGGACAAGGGTATGCCCACCGTGATAAACACTCTTGCACAGACATTTAAGCCCTATGCTGGAAACACAAGTATATTAGTGACTCTCTTGATAGGAAAACAAGTAAATGGTGGTTTGATTTTTCTCCCTTTTTAAAAAATTTCTTAATATATTAAAAATAGTTTCAAGGAAAGAATGCCAAGCCAGAAGCAGAATTAAGAATACAGTTCCTTCTAGCTCCAACACAAATGTTAAGGTCCCATGTGATTCAAAGCAATTCATTTAATATTTTTAATTTCCTCATCTAGAAAACAGAATAACATCTACCTTGCCTACATCACAAGAATGTTGTTGTAAAGATTAAATAAGACAATGAAAGAATACTAAAGTACTTTGAAAAGGAAAAAGTATTAAATAAATATGATTAAAAATATTTTTCAAAACTCAATCATGTAGCATACATTTATGACAGTTATGGTCTCAGAAAAGCATCTTTTAATAGGCTTTTCTAAATGTTGCTATTAAAATTTCAAAAGTCTAAAATTTTCTTTACTTTGCTCATGATTAGGGCACTTTAATAACCATTGAACTAAAACATATAATATATAAAAATATATTAACGTAATGGCACTAGAAATTTTTTCTAAGATATGATCCAGTGATTCTTGTCAGTTCGATATTGTAAAAAATGAGGATAATATTTTCCAGTATTTCTTGACATCGTTTCCTTCTCAGTAGGTACATCCGTGGAAATGCTATCTTGGAAGGAGAAAGATATGACACGGAATATTCCTGAAGACAAAAAAATAAAGTAGGAGTTTTTGCAAGTGTAGAGGGCAAGAGAAAAAAGAGAAAAAAGAGAGACAGATGCTAATATCATTTTCTGCCCACCTCACAGGCTTGAGCAGAAAGAATTCTAGATAGTTTAGGAGGAAGGTAATCCAAGGAGCTTAGGTCTCTAAAAGGGATCTTATGCTCTACTGGGAAAACATTTTCTAGAAGGCCTCCTATCACCATGTACTGGCCACTAGATAGAACTGGTGGTGTGGCAGGAATAGAGAAAGGATGATCTGGGACTAGTGCTGTGAAAATTCCTCACCTTCATGGGATTTGATATTCCCAGTGGAGACATCGGAAGTAGCTGAGAGGTCAGAACTAGCCTGCCTACTCTAAGGACACTGAGGTAAGTATCATGATGAACCTATGTCAGGGTGGAGATGAAAAGCCTAAGTTAGCAAATATAGGACTTGGTTACGCCTCAGAGGAGTCAGAGAAACAAGGCTTGCCTAGGAGAGGCCAACTCAGTCCAAGAAGTCACCAGCTTTCCCAGCTCTGCCAGAAATGATGACACAATGCCTGATGAGCAGCTACAACAAAAGCCTTATCACAGGGACCAGCAAGGAATCAAAAGGGCCTCAAAAGGGCCTGTGTGAGAGCTAGACTCTCCACCCTCATGCTGAGAAAGGGCTCAGCAGTCTCCGCCTTGAGCCCACACAGTATCTTGGGAATTTGCAAAGAAAGAAACATCTCTGAAATAGAGATGAGCTCTGTAGCCTCAACATTTATCCAAAAGGAGAGAGGCTTAAGCCAGAAGAGACTGAAATACATTAACTTAGTAAGTTTACATATTATCTAACACCCTGTGGATAGAGGTTATGAGAAAGTTCAAATCAGTTACAGAGGAATTTTTGTACATCTGAGTGTAGTGTATAAATTTGCAACCTTACCACATTTCCAAACCTGTTTCACAGATACATTTTAAAAGTATCACATGTCAGACCCACAAAGAATTTAACCACTCAACATGAGCAAACATAATTTGCATAAATTTCTGCCTTACTGTGGAATGGCAGATTCTGACATGAATGCACATGTGTAACACAGTACACTATATGTGACAAGTATCAAGAGCACAGGGCAAATGGCCTCAGGCAATAGCACCCTCCTCTTTCCAGTGAGAAGTGAACTCTGTAAAAGGCTGCGGAAGTGCAGCCCATATACTTATCTTCCAGTTCACAGACTTTTTGAGTGCAGTAATACAAGTCCTTTTAAGTAGAAAGTCTGAACTGTAATTCTAATTCAGCCTTGGGAAGAACTTCGCATTGGGACAATAGCAGTAGGGAATAATTTAGGACTTTTAACTCCTTATTTTTACTCCATTCCAGATTTATTCTTTATGACATGTAAGTATCAGAAACATGTGGAATAGCCAACAGATTTTTTGAAAACTGAAGCAGAAGAGAGCATTTGTTAAAACTGGGGAAAAAAACGTCCAATTCTGGCATCAGAAAATCATATTCATAATCTTGATGCTAATCTTGTATTGGTAATCTTGTTATACTTACAGTTAAAAACTTTTATCTTCAGAAGCTCATAATAAAAAAAGTTAGTATTAGCCCATTTTTCAGGAAAAAAAATTTGTGATTAAATTCTCAGAAAATATTGCTTTGAAGCTAACCTAGAATGTGTATGTCTGCAGACAAAGACAATACCAATAACACAACAAACCAGGTACAAAAGAAGTCTAGAGTTTCTGGTTAATCAGTGGTCTCAGTGCATAAGAATCAATAATTGCTTTGGCCAAATGTTTTTTATGAATAATTTCAACAATTTCAAATTTTAATGTTATTGACATTATTAAACCTACCCAGTTTATTCAACTAATGGCAAGACAAAAAATGTTCCTACAATAGTAACCATCTGTACCTTCCCTCAAGTGGCTTCATGTTTTCCTGAGGTTCAGCTGTAATTATAAGATTTTTCAGAAGTGAACTAGCAGGAAAGAGTCTTAGATAAGATATAACAGCTAGAAATCTCTACATAGAGATAAAATTTTTGATTTATAAAATACTCTATACATTTCCATTCCCTATAGCAAGAAATGGATTATGGCTAATACTCAGCTAAGATAGCTACTCACAAACCCTATGTGATAAACACTAAATAATAATCACTTGATTCATTTATTTTCTCTCTGAAAGTTTTTGAAGCATCCAACATTCACCTTTTGGGACAACTGCTCTGAAATCAGTGACATAATTGGTTCCTTGATTTTCAGATACAAAAGCCAGTTATTAAATGAAGATGGAATTTCAGTTGCCAGTATTATACTTTTATAGATTTTGTATATTTGAGGGAATTGCTAATAATTTCATGGCATACATTTGTAAAAGTCATTCTTTACTGTTCTAGACGTGTGACATTCAAAAAATAAAAAGCTTGAATTTGCGTGTTCCTTCAGCCAGGGAATAACCCCTTTTGAAATAGGTGGCAGCTATGAATGAATTTTAAGCATTAGTGAAAAGGTTGAAGAAAAACACATAGCTAAATTGCATAGAAAATATTGGGTCAAACATAAATGATCATGCTTGCTTTACACATTTCCTTACATTTGCACTACTTCTGGCTTCTATCTTACATCTCAAGTTACTTCAGAAGTAGCCAAAATATATTGGAAATGAATTTTCAGTAGCTCAGGATAAACTGTATCCAGGCTGGATACTTTAAATATTTTAATTTTTTTGAAGATTCATGTATGGTAAGTCACATTCACACTCCAAAATTTATAGTCCCTGAGTTGCAGTAATTCCTGCTTCAGCTGCTGACTTACAGCCTTGACAATTCTTTTTATTTTTTTTTAATATCATGAAACTTAACACAGCTGGCTCTGGCAGGAAGGTAAGACCCACAATTATTTTCTCTTCCACATTTAGGATTCACAAACTAGATTAATTTAAAAACTGCTATGGATGATACTTATCACATATGGTACTGCCTTCTGACTAGCAAAGAAACTTAAATACTAGAAAATATCAACATACATTGAGAGAAGGTGTTCTCTTTCCGGGTCCACAGTGGGGGGCATAGTTTTAAGGGCAAGAACTTCCCAGTGCCATGCCCCACCTCCCAGCGCTCTCCATCCGGGAGATTTAACAGTTAATGTTTGAATTTCGCGGGCATAGGAAGAAACTAAGAGTCAATCACTCCACGGAAGTTCTAAGGAACTCCTTTCATGGGCCAGGGGTCTTACAGAAGGTGGAGGTTCCTCGCAGGTTAAAAGTCCCCTTCTTCCACACCCCTTCAGACTCCATGTTCGGGTCCCCTTCCCCAAACACTCCCTTCGTGGAAGCGTGTCTTCCCCTCCTAAACGCCATCTCTCTCTATTCCCTTCCACTCAGTGTGGAAGCTGCTTTCCTCTCCTGGATTCCATCTTTCTGGATTCTCTCACTCAGTGTGAGAGTTAGCTGTTTCTTCCTCTCTCCTTCTCCTGTTTCTCGCTCTCTTTAAATAAATTACTTCCTGCAAACACATTTGAGTCCGGCATTTCCTGCACCCTGCGCCGTGGTATCCTCTCTCATTCTTGAGAGGGCAGGAGGCCAAGAACCTGGAGAAACATCCTCTAAGGGGAGCTGAGGGCACCCTGAACCCCTGAACCTCAATATTACATTTTGGCGAGCCAACCAGGAGAGCAGTACAACAGAAAGAGGGGTACAGCCAGGAAAGGGGTACAGCCGGAGAAGACGACTTCAGAATCATGAGTAAAACCAGCCTCATTCTGTTCTGTCTCTTTGAGAACACCTGAAGCAGCCGCAGCCAGGCAGGGCTGCGGGAACCAGAGCAGCAGTACCGAGCCTTGGAGGCACCACCCAGCCTGTCTGAAGCCCGCGGGCCAACCGTAATTAAAAGCGAAGTTTTTTTTTACCTTCAAACTGTCTCTCTGCTTTCCATCTCCTTCTCTATCCTTCGGATATTGTCTCTGGGACCAAAATCTTCGGGAGCCTGTAGGGTGGAGCGGGTGAACACTGCACCCGGGCCTTTTACTCCTTGCCCGCTGGGAACGAAGACTACGGCCCAGCCCTCTGGGGGAGCCCAGGTGCGTGCAACAGTTGGGAGGGAAGAGGTGCAGACCAAGCCTGCAGGGGACCAGGGAGCAGGGCAGCCTGGCACATGGTTCTGGCAGGCCTCTCGGGCGTTCTCTAGTCCCAGGCAGCAGGGTAAAAAGGCTCCCCAGGATGTTCACCTGCTGGCTACCAGCCCCTGTGTGGGCAGTGGCTCGGGGATTGGCCCAACTGAGCACGTGGTTCTGGCGGGGTCAACATGGCGACTGAAGGCCATGGGGGCGGGGGAACTCACTGCAGCTGCAAACGTGGCTTTTAAACTGAGGCAGCAAGCGGCAGGTGCAGCCGAGGGAAAGGAAGCAGCTGATGACCATCAGCCCTGCCCGGCTTTTAGGCAGGCCACGCTGCCTCAGGGTGCAGCATTCTCATTCAAAATATGGCTTAAAAAGCCTTCTGCCTTTGCTTCATGCAAGTGGCCTGTTTGCACAGTTGGTTAAGGTGTAGGGCCTGAAACTACAAGGTTGCTGTTTCAAATCCCTGGTGGAGTCACTCTTAATCTGGGGGAATCTTTCGGGGAAATTCAGAAGCTGGAGGTTATGCGACTTTGTATTTGGTGTATAATTTGTCTTGCTTAGGATTGGCTCTCTCTACGGCAGAACTTTTCCATCTAGAAAATCATAGTTAAACCAGTTCCAGGTCCCAAATAGTCAATGGCAGGTCTCACAACCTTAAGAGCATTTTCCCGCAAGGGAAGATGGATTAGGGGAGAGGAGGCCTGGGTCCTGAGGGTGTTGTTCCAGCCTCAGCCATGCCCGGCCTGCCTTCTTTGAACTGTGCGCTCTAATGGCCCTTTCCTGGAAGTTTACCCTTCTGTGGCAGTTTTATAAATTGGCCTGTGTAAATTGGACTTTTGCTGGGAAATATTGGTACTCATCAACTGAAACGCACTGGCCTCTTTGGGGCTTGTTGGTACCTGACTTCCCACCCAACCCAAAAGCTCCTCTCGTTCCATGCCTCTGTGATAGTCACTGGAGGTCATGCAGGCAGTGAGTGGTCCCATGACGCTGGTAAGTTGTGGTTGGAATCCACTACACAGGAGGACCTCTGATAAGATGGATCACGCATCTTGGGCACACAAAATTTCATTTCAGTACCCATTTTACCTGGGGGATGCCTCAGGTCGAAGTGGCTGTAATTTCTTTAATTGGGGGTATGGGCATCCCTTGTGTTCAATTTCAGATGGGTGCTCCTATTCCCAAGCTCAAGTCCCCATTAAAGTGTACACTGGAAAATTGGGACCAATTTAGCACACAGTCTTTAAAGAAGTGGCTTGTTTTTCCCTGCCAAACAGCGTGGCCAAATTACCCTCTGCTGAGTGGAAAATCTGGCCCCCAAATGGAAGGGAAGAAAACCCAATAGCTTCCCTTAAGCAACTGCAGGAGGCCTTAAGAAAGTACACTCCCCTGTCACTAGACTTCATAAAGGGTCAGTTAATACCAAAGGACAAGTTTATTAGTCAGCCACAGGTATCAGGTGGAAGCTCCAGAAACTGGCCTTGGGGCCAGAGCAGAGTCTACAATCATTACTGAACCAGGCAACCTTGGTGTTTTATAACAGAGGCCAGGAGGAACAGGCTGAAAGGAACAGGAGGAATCAGCCTTAGTCATGGCCCTCAGGCAAGCAGACACTAGGGGCTCAAATGAGGGAAAGGCTTGGGTTAGCTGCCAGTCTGGCAGAACTTGTTACCAGTGTAGTCTGAAGGGACATTTTATAAGAAATTGTCACCAGAGGAATGGACCACCATCTCATCCATGCCCGCTGTGCCAAGGGAATCACTGGAAAGCACACTGTCCCAGGGAACAAAGGTTCCCAGGGCCTGAGGTGTCTGATCAGATGACCCAATGGCAGGACTGAGGATACCTGGAACAAGTGCCAGCACGAGCCGTCACCCTCACAGAGCCCTGGGTAAAGCTGACCATAGAGGTCCAGGAAGTTAATCTTCTCCTGGACAATGCATGGCCTTCTCAGTATTTCTCTCCTGCCCTGGAGACTTGGTGCTTGTTAATTCTGTCCCCTCAGACTCTCCCTCTCTAGGCCCATCCTGGGAAGGATGATTTTTGATCATTCTGTCTACTCCATCAGCAATTAAGGAAGTGGAAATTAACTCATGGATTCATCATACTTGGCTGAAGCTTCGGATACCTCCTGAAGGAAGTCACAGACTTTCCACTCCACAGCCTGAAGTTCCAGGAGACAACTCTTCATCCACCTGCGAGCCCTGAGAAGATCTACGTCTGCTTTTCCAATAAGATCCTCAGGGAAGTAACCACTGATAAGTCTAATTTACATCCTGGCATTAACAGGACTATAACCCTCAACTTTGCTATTGCTATAACTCCGATTATCCTTTTCATAGTGGGAAAGGAACCTGTCTCTTTCTAGGCAAAATGCTGCTATCTTGTAAACCAGTTAAGTGTTGTTTTGAACATAGAACTCAGGAATCAATCAAACACAGGGCTAAAGACCTTCAAGAAGCTGGCTCTGTTCTTTCCTAGGCTTGTTTATAACCATTCTATATTTGTTGGCCTCTGGGCATTTCATCTTTAACCACATTGTCACATTCATTTCTTATGGAAACATAAGGTCACACATAATCCTGCCGCTGGAACCCCAGATGTTCTTGGCTCATGAACTCTATTATGGATCTCTAGATCAACTTGCACCCCTGAAAGGCTCCCCTCTGGGGGAAACCTCAACTGCAGGGCCCCTTCTATGCCCCATTTCCGCAGGAAGTAGTTAAAGAAGATTGACGCCTGTGTTCCAACAGAAGTTGGGCTTCCTGTTCAGAGATGGGGAATGAGGGAAGGTGTTCTCTTTCCGGGTCCACAGTGGGGCGTAATTTTAAGGGCAAGAACTTCCCAGTGCCATGCCCCCCTCCCATCTCTCACCATCCAGGACATTTAACAGTTAATGTTTGAATTTCACTGGTACAGGAAGAAACTAAGAAGAGTCAATCACTCCACGGAAGTTCTAAGGAACTCCTTTCATGGGCCAGGGGTCTTACAGAAGGTGGAGATTCCTCCCAGGTTAAAAGTCCCCTTCTTCCACACCCCTTCAGACTCCATGTTCGGGTCCTCTTCCCCAAACACTCCCTTCGTGGAAGCGTGTCTTTCACTCCTAAACGCCATCCCTCTCTATTCCCTTCCACTCAGTGTGGAAGCTGCTTTCCTCTCCTGGACTCCATCTTTTCTTTCTCTCACTCAGTGTGAGAGTTAGCTGTTTCTTTCTCCTTCTCCTGTTTCTCTTTCTCTCTCTCTCTCTAAATAAATCACTTTCTACAAACACTTTTGAGTCTGGCATTTCCTGCACCCTGCACTGTGGTCCCCTCTCTCATTCTTGAGAGGGCAGGAGACAAAGAACCTGGAGAAACATCCTCTCAGGGGAGCTGAGGGTACCCTGAAACCCAATATTACAATATTACATATAGACGAGAAAGGAGATGATACTCATTTATCCTTTTGAAAGCCATATTTAGCTCTGCAACATTATCAGAAAAGTACAGACAAGGTATCTCTGGAGGATCACTCCATTTTACTTTGTTTAACTTAGTGCAGTAAATGCCCATCTTGGTCATTTCCAATTCCAGGGTTGGTGATCACATGAAAGATGAGGTAACTTTTAGGAGTGCAAAAGGAAAAACATAAAAAGAGTGTATTTTTGTTTTTCATATATCAAGGAGTTTATCTGGTAAATATTTTATATAAATATTCATGTTCCAAAAACTTTCTTTTCAGTTCTAACTTCATATTCTGGGACTTTTTGAGCTATAAAAGTATGGCAAAAACGCCAGTGTATCAGGAATTTTAATTTATTTTGTGTTGTTATTGTTGTTAGTCTTAATCATTAGGACATAGTAGAGTACAGGATGACTGGTTAATATCAGACATTTCTTTCTTACAGTAAGTTCACTTTATGCTCCTGAGGAGATTAGTTTTAAAAAATCCTTATTCTCTCCATTTGTTAAATAATTCTGAAAGTAACCATCAATTTCAACAGTATGTGAGGTATATTTTAATTGGTTTACGTAGATGATACGTTTTGAGATCTCATCTTAGAATCTTCTCTGGAAGTATTATATACGATAAGTTGTTTACAATTCCAAAATTATTATATTTCACCTTTTGTTGTATTTCAATAACTTAAAAACTAGAGGTCTAAAGCAATGGTTTTCAAACTTGAATGAGTATGAAAATCACAAAGAAATCTTATTAAAACACATAATTCTTGGTTCTGTCCTTAGAGTTTCTGATTTAGAAACTAACATTCTGAATAGAAACTAACATTCTTAAGTGAATTTGCATTCTTAATGTGCAGACTAGCTTTGTTTTGTGAACACACATAAAAATAGTAACGATAAAATATATAAAATATGGCTATAGAATAAGATAAGCTTTTTATCTCCCTGTTCATTTCAATGTCAATTTTTGAGAGCTTTGCTAAAAAGTGGTTTGGACCACAGGAAAAAAAAAAAACAATCATACAACCTGGGTTACTTAGATGAATTACATGCTTAGCAAGAGAGATGTCTCGCAAGCTATCAACATAGATCATTGTACCATAAACTGTATTTTCCCCAGCACACAATAGCTCGTAGTCCAGCTAACTCAATAAAAACAATATTAACGCTGTTACATTACCAGACAATCACATTCCCATTAGCATCAGCCTCTGTGAAAGGTATTCCCAAGTTGGAAGTTAGCCAAGCTCCTTCAGACAATCTCAACTTACAACACAATGTAATTTGGAAATGGCCATATGGCAATAAATATGGCTGCAAAATATTGCACAAGCCCTTGCTCAGCCTTCTTATGTGACAGAGAGAACTGAGCATCTAGAGATTGCCTTAAGGGTAGGCTCTTTATATATATATATGGAACATATTAGCATAATCTTTGGCCCTATAGCCACAGAAAAATAAACATTCTTTCTGAAATTGAATAAACAAACATTTTATCACTCTAGTCACTTTTAATACACAAATCCTTGCCTGTGCTCACAAAGATATAAGCAGTAGGGAAAAAGGGAGAGGATTACAGACAGTGTTTCTTATATTATACAATCGGCCACATTTTCTTCCATGGAAGAGATTGATATTACACCATTTTCTTGTTTTTGGTGAATGAAAAACAAAATGCTGGAAAGATTAGAGCAAAAATATTTGAAACCTGATAGAATCTGCAGTGAGATCTCTTCCCATTTTTTGCTCTCCCGTGTCTATCTCTTGGGCAAATGAAGTGATCTACAGTCATCATAAGGACTAGCTTTCCTATTCTCTCGCCTTGTTAGCATTATCCTTCAAGTACAGCCACCTGCTCAGACAATCAACAAGACTTTCTATGACTTCTCAGTAAATGAAGCTAACTCCACTAACCCAAGGGTACTGTCAATCTAAAATATCGATACGAAAGCTTGAATTGCACATTTTATGATCAGCCAACTGTACTTAGGCAATAGCCATATTTAGAAAAGAGTCATTTTGTTATCTTTTAAAGTTATATTCTACTTTGCGCTCATCAACATTAGAACTCTATCGTTTTGCATATTAAATGCCACATCATCAAAAATGCAGCAGAATAAATTGGTGACTCCCTTTCAACCCACAGAAATCTCCAGAAAACAGCATAAATATGTTTAAAGTGTCTTCATAAAAACATGGCTGAAAAATACAAAATTGGCAAGTATGTATTCTATGCCATTAGCCCTATGCTGATTCTCACTAATGTTTCTCTTTATTAAGACACTTATTTTCCAGATATGTTTATAGCAGAGATTGCCTGCTTTGTTGGTGGGAAGATAGGGAAACACTACCCAATGTTTTTCAGCCTTTTGTAAGGGCAAGCTGGATTTTACTGCACATTTTTCTACCACTTCCCTACCCTTTGTGAATGTGATAAGTTGTCAGATAGTTCCCTAAAGATAGAACATTCTGATTCAGTAAGATTGTGCATATGAAGATAGTGGTATTTTAATATGTGTTTCCTCCTTTACCTAAGTCAATTTTTAAAATATCTTTCCACCACAAATGAGACTTAGGCAGAAGCTACATCATTAGCAAAGCAAAGCACAATATGGCTAATACCGTATTTTCTACCATCTTAAATGTAAACTGTTCAGTTCTGACTACATCAGTTGAAAATTCCAACCCAAGATTACTTCAGGTTATATTACTGCCCCCACTGAAACTCAGCTGTTATTTCCTGCCTATCATAATACTAACTTTAGAAAATTTCCCTTTGGTCTCAATGAAAGCACAGAAGGAGAGACATTTTCCAACAATGTCATGACTATAATGCATGTATGAGATATTAGATGAAATTAGCTATGCGTGGTCACAATGCAGTTCTGATATAATGAAATGAATACTAAACTTGGAATCAGAAGACATTGGTTTGTGACTAGGATCTATTCCTTACTATTTATGGAAGTCTCATAATTTCCCTGAGCTTCAGTCCCCATAATAAAAGGAAAAAGGTGAGCATAATAATGCCTTCTTCATAATATGGTTACGGGCATCAAAAAAAGATAATGCGTTTTAAAATACTTTTGAAGTATAAAATGTCCATCTATGTAAACATTAAGTTTTCTGCCCCACCCTCCCCATCTCACCTTCCCCCTGTTGTGGCAAAGAGATGGTTCCCTAGATAATCTCAACATTCAATTCATGGCTTCAGCTATGGCTCCCATATTTCCATTTCTCATTTAAAATTCTATCCCATTCCAAACCAACTGCCTACCACACATCTATATTCTCTAGTCACCTCAGGCTCCTCAAAAGCCATGTGTCAAAATCAAAATCCACCCCTTCTCCTCTTAATACCTGCCCATTTTCTTACATTTCTTGTCTTGGTGACAAGAACCACCATCCATTACTATTCAAGTCGTCCTAGATTGCTAAGTCTAGGTCATTAGTACTGACCAATTTCATATTTTTGCCTCAAACACTATTGTCACTGTTGAAATTCAAACCCTCCCCTCATCTCTTGTGTTACTAACAGATTTCCTTGTCTCAGTCTCTTCATTCCACTTTATCCTTGATGGTGCTGTCAAAATGCTCTCATTAAGCACATATCTGCTTAGGTTTTTCCTTGCTTGTAACCCTTCATTAGCTAGCCATCACCTTGAGAGTAAAATACAAATTTCTCCATGCAGACTTCCCGAGATCCATTCCCTAAGATTTTTGCCTTTTGTTTGTTTATTTTTTTGTTTTGTTTGAGACAGGGTCTCACTCTGTGGCCCAGGCTGGAGTTCATTTGTGCAATTACAGTTCTTTGCAGCCTCAAGCTTCCATGCTCAAGCGATTTTCCTACCTCAGCTTCCTGAGTAGATGGGACTACAGGCACATGCCATCACACCTGGCTTATTTTTTTCTTTTCTTTTTTTTTTTTTTTTGTAGAGGTGTTTCAACACATTACCCAGGCTAGTCTTGAGCTCCTAATCTCAAGCTTTCCAACTTGCATGAGATCACGAGTTCAAGAATAGCCCCAGTAATATGTGGCCTATTCTTACAATAATGTGGCCTGTTAATGTGACCTATAATAATATGGCCTATTATTCTAGAGGAAACATTAAGCAGATGCTCTTCCAAGAAGCTTTGCCTCAGATTGAGGTCTGGGCTGCCAGGCCACCTTTCTCAGCTCCTGATATGGTTAAGCTTTGTACCCAACCCATGTATCATGTTGAATTGTAATCCCCATAATCCCCACATGGCAAGGGATGGACCTGGTGGGAGGAGATTGGATCATGGGGGTAGTTTCCTCAATTCTGTTCTCATGATAATGAGGGAGCTCTCATGAGATCTGATGGTTTTATAAGAGGCTCTTCTCCCTTTGCTTCCTTTACATTCTCTCTCTCTGTCTCTCTCTCTCTGTCTCAGCTGCTGCCATGTAAGACATGCCTGCTTCTCCTTTGCTTTCTGCAATGATTGTAAGTTTCCTGAGGCCTCCTCAACCCTGCAGAACTGTGAGTCAATGAAACTTCTTTTCTTTACAAATCACCCACCCTTGGATATTTCTTTATAGCAGTGTGAAAATGGATGAATACAGTAAATTGATGTCACAGAGAATGGGGTACTGCTATAAAGATACCCAAAAATGTGGAAGTGACTTTGGAACTGAACAACAGGCAGAGGTTAGAACAGTTTGGAGAACTGAAAAGAATACAGGAAACATGGAAAAGTTTGGAACTTCCTAGACACTTGTTCAATGCCTTTAACCAAAATACTGATAGTGACAACAACAATGAAGTCCAGGCTGAGGTGGTCTCAGATGGAGATGAGGAACTTTTTTGGAGCTAGAATAATGGTGACTAGTGTAATGCTTCAGCAAAGAAACTGGTGGCATTTGGCCCTGTCCTAGAGATCTGTGGAACTTTGAATGTGAGATAGGTAATTTAGGGTACCTCCTGGAAGAAATTTCTAAGCAGCTGAAGATGTGACCTGGGTGCATTCAGTTTATGCATTCACAGAGATGGTTTGAAATTGGAACTTATGTTTAAAAAGGAAGCAGAGCACAAATGTTTGAAAAATTTGCAGCCTGAAGATGCGGTAGGAAAAAAACCCCCACATTATGGGGAGAAATTCAAGTCTGCTGTAGAAATTTGCACAAATAACCAGGAGTCAAATGTTAATTGCCAAGACAATGGGGAAAATGTCTCCAGGGCATGTCAGAGACTTTCAAGGTAGCCCCTCCCATCACAGGCCCAGAGGCCTAGGAGGGAAAAATGGTTTCATGGGCCAGATCCAGGTGAGGAACTTGGTGCCCTGTGTCCCAGCCACTCCACCTTTGGCTAAAAGGGGCGAAGGTACAGCTCAGGCTGTTGCTTCAGAGGGTGCAAGCCCCATACCTTGGCAGTTTCTGAATGAAGTTGGGCCTACAGGTATGCATAAGACAAGAATTGAGGTTTGGGAACCTCTGCCCAGATTTTAGAGGATGTATGGAAATGCTGGGATGTCCAGGCAGAAGTCTGCTGCAGGGGTGGAACCCTCATGGAGAGCTTCTGCCAGGGCAGTGTGGAAGGGAAATGTGGGGTGGGAGCCCCCACATAGAGTCCCTACTGGGGTACTGCCAAGGGAAGCTTTGAGAAGAGGACCACCGTCCTCCAGACCACAGATGTTAGATCCACTGACAGCTTGCACTGTGCACCTGGAAAAGCCACAGACACTCAACACCAACCTGTGAAAGCAGCCAGGAGGGGGACTGTACTCTGCAAAGCCACAGGGGAGAAGTTGCCCAAGACTGTGCAAGGCCACCTTTAGCATCAGTGTGACCTAGAGTGAAACATGGAGTCAAAGGAGATCATGTCGGAGCTTTAAGATTTAATGACTGTCCTGCTGGATTTCAGACTTGCATGAGGCCTGTGGGTCTCTGTTTTGGCCAATTTCAAACTTTCTAAACAGGAGCATTTACCCAATGCTTGTACCCCCATTGTAACTAGGAAGTAACTAACTTGCTTTTGATTTTACAAGTTCCTAGGCAGAAGGGGCTTGCCTCATCTCAGATGAGACCTTGGACTTTTGGACTAATGCTGGAATAAATTAAGACTTTGGGGACTACTGCAAAAGTGTAATTGTGTTTTGAAATGTGAAGACATGAGATTTGGGAGGGGCCAGGAGTGGAATATGATTAGGCTTTGTGTCCATAACCAAATCTCATCTTGAACTGTAATCCCCATAACTTCCAAGTGTTGAGGGACAGACTTGGGGGGTGGTTTCTTCCATGTTGGTCTCATGATGGTGAGTTCTCATGATATCTGATGGTTTTACCAGGGGTTATTCCCTCTTCACTCTCTGCTCACTTCATCCTGCCATGCTGTGAAGAGGGTGCCTGCTTGTCCTCTTCCTTGACTGTAAGTTTCCTGAGGCCTTCCCCAACCATGCAGAACTGTGGGTCAATTAAACCTCTTTCCTTTATACCTCACCCAGTGTCAGGCATTTCTTCATAGCAGTGTGAAAATGGATTAGTACACCCCCTTATCATTCATAACCCACTCACAGTGTTACAATTATTAGCTTCTTATTTTTCTCTCTCAATTAAAATGTGAGCACCAATTTTTCTTTTAATATCTAATTTACAAGTGTTAATTATGTTGCCCAGAATATTGTAGATATTCAATATATAATTGCTGAAAAACAAATTTTCCCTAGTCATTTGTCTTTCATCTTTTAAATTCTTTTTGTTAAAAAGTTACTAAAATGTTGTAAGAACTAATTTAATGATACACCATCTACTGCAGAAATGGTACTTACTTGCCTTCATATATACCAAAACAAAACCTTACCAATACAAATCTTATATATGCATGGAGTTAGGAATTCAATTCAGGAAAGTAAGTTGAATTTTTATCCCATTTTATCATAATAATTCCATTATAGAAACACTATCTGATTTCCAGAACACTGAAATGAAGATTAGCAAAAACCTTGCCCATTCCAAGCTGCACTAAAGGTTGAGAGGGTGTTTCTCCAGAGAAGGCTGACTCAGTGTACTAAAATTGAATCTGACCTTGGAGATTTCTTTGATACATAGGAAAATTTATCTTTTACCTATTAATTTTGCAAGTTTAAACAGTAACAACTGTAAAGTGTGGTAAAGTTTCTCTTTTTAAAAAAAAAAAGATATATTTCACAGTAAAATATGTCTAGCTTGCTTCACCCATTTTCCAAATTTCTATACCAAAAACATTCTAGTTTTTATTTTGTTTTCATTAAGATAAATGTTGACAATCTCTAACTCATTGTTTAGGAAAAGGAGGACACTGTCATAAGGAAGATGCCTTTAGTAAGTAACTCCCTATCCCATAAAACGATGTTCCAAAGAAATAAAGTGAGGAACAGGAAACCAGATAGTATAGAAAATCCTTCTCTGATGTACACAAATAAAGCAGCCAGACAGAAACAGGAAAGCAAAACATAATTAAGGTGGTCCACAAATTATGTTGCAATTGAAGTAAACAACTTGAGGTCAAGATTCAGATTTACTGATTGTTTTCTATAAATAATTTTCTTTATGTTTCTTCCTCCTTTTTCATCCTGTGACCATGCAAATCTTACCCTAAACACATTCTCCTACGAAATTCTTCCCCCTCCAATGAAAAACAAATCTATTCATATAATGAATCCTGTAATTCAATTGTTGTCCTTAAAGATTCTTTGAAAAAAGGAAAAGTTTGCTTTACTTTCCCACTTACTCCCTGAGAAAAACAGAAGTATCTTAAATAAATTAATTCACTGTCATCTTATGTTCAGGGCTTTGTGTTCATGTACAAAGCTAAACACAATAACACTTATTTAGCAGTAATACAAGGACAACATGGAATATGCTGAAGTTTTTTCAATGATGTCTTTATGGAAAGTGCACTAGAACTGAATTTGCTAAAAACTTCCTCCAAATATTCTTGGGCACTCCCATAATTAAGCTTTTTATTAAATCCCCTGTTAATTAAGCAATAGTCAACTGCTAGATAGAAAATTTCTCAGGTGCTAAAATAACCACTTAAACAATTTTCTGATTAATAGTCAAAATGCCCTTTGAGATGTCTTGTTGATACTACTATTTTCATTTAAAGATAGAGGGGTAATAAGCCTGACTAAAAAATACTCAATCTTCAATCCCCAATTTCTTAGCTAAAGAAGTAATTCTCTCAGTACCCTCTGAAAAATAAACTAAATAGAATTGACGCAATCAAGAAAGAAGTCAGAGTATATATACTTCAATATGCAATTTTTTTCTATAACATTTATATATCTGTTCATCACTAATAAAACTAAAAAAGTAAAAATATTCACAAAATAAACCTCATCCATAGACTTACATTAAACCCTTTTGTTTTTACATTAACAGTTATTTATGTATATATTAATTCACTGTCTTAATGAGTTCAGTTGTATTCATGTACAAAACTACATTAATTGAGGTTTTTAAATCACTATATTTTATAATATGAATCTTCGAAGTTTCCGTGATATATATTATCATAAGCTTTAATTTTCTAAGACTAAAATCTTTACAGCATGACCTCAGAGAGATCTTGCAATACATCTTAATGACAGCAAGGGTAAAGGTAGTATCTTTCAGAAAAGGGGGAAAAAAATGGAAAGAGTATGATAGCCCTAATTGTTTAGATCTCTTTGAAGATAACAGCTAAGCCTATTAATTACTTTTAAAATAAAGCAATTTGCAGAGCGAGAAAAAGTGTGACACATCATGTAAACAGATACTCTCACTTTATGACACTGGTGTTATAACCCCAAATACATGCATACTCTGGATTGGAATAAAGGGCACAGCATTACACAAAAATCCAAATCCCTCACAAGATAGATAGTAATTTACAAGGGATTAATTAAATGGCAAGAAACATAAAACCCTACTTACGTACAGAATAGATCTGAACTCAATTGAGGTTTTGGGGTTTTTCTTGTTTTATTGGTTGGTTTGGTTTTTCTAAAGAAAGAGAGAGAGAAGAGAGAAGAAAAGAAAGAGAAAGAAAGAAGGAAGGAAAGAAAGAGAAACAAAGAAAAAAGGAAAGAAGAAGGAAGGAAGGAGGGAAGGAAGAAAGATGAAAGAAAGAAAGAGCAAAAGAAAGAAAGAAGAAAGAAAGAGAAAGAGGGAGGGAGGGAGGGAAGGCCCAACCAAATGTATTAGGAACAATTCTAAAACTGTTTTTCTTGAAAAATAACCATTTCCTTTGAATAATGATAAACATTGATGATCTTCTTTCCCTTTAATTGAAAAATTAGCACATTCAGAATTTTCTTAAAATTTCCATGCAGTACCCATAAACATGTATATATTTATATTATACTTGCTTGGGGAGAAATTTACACCATCACCATGCTGCCACATCTCATTATTTTCTTTCTTTTATTTTTCTTGTCTCTATTTTAAATTTTCTTCTTTTTTTTTTTTTTTACTTGTTTATTTATCCATCTCCCTCCCCAAGAATATACAGACTACAAATGCAGGACTATATCCAGCATCTTAAATTATGTGTCCCCAGGACCCTATTACGTGCATGGTATAGTAGTAATGCAGTGAATGATTTAAATCTCCTTTTACCCTGATAACTTTCTGATTTCAAATCTGTCTTTTGTTATGCTATCATGATGATTTTCTGTATGAAATTAAATATGATTTTAATGTCCTAATGTGCACTCAGATATACAAACCAAGGTTGTTGAATTCTTTCCATTCTTGGTGTTTTTCCTCTATGAAGTTTCCTCTGTAGGGCCTGGAATGAAATTCATTGGCTGTGACAGGCTCTAATAACAACACCAGCCCTTTTCCAACTGCAGCAACGGGCTGACCACTGCGGGAGGGACATACGTGCCCTCATGCAGGGAAGGTTTCTTCCTAACCTTCCCCTGCAATCAATACAGAGAAATAGGCAGGGCTGCTACCATCAGGCTCCATTAAGATGACTCTTTCTACCTTCCTAGATCTTTAGACCCCTGGAGAAGTGTGGAGAAAAAAGGGAATAAGAGAGGATAGATGAGAAAAAATAAGATTGAGGAAAAGGGGCATGGTAGCTTTTCCCTAAACCACCAATTGCCAAGGTTACTTCTGGCAGAGAGAAAAAGAGAAAGGGGCAGAATGTGCCTGCCTGAAGCTTTTATACTTCTGCCCAGACTGTGGGGAAAACGATGGGATAAAATAAAAATGCCACAGCGATAACAAAAAGGAAATCTTCCCAATAGTTTCCTTGCCTGAACGATGAACTGCTTGAAGCTCTGACCTCCCTGCCTGTCTCAATGAGGTCAAGAAACTGTCACTCCTACAATTGTGATTAATGATGCTCCCGCTGGTGACATATTTCTAACCACACTCTCTGGAGTGCAGCAAGACTCAGTTGCCTCGTGGTGTGTTGAGTCATTGCTCTGGCGAAAGATCTGTTTGCTACAGCAACAGGCTTAGCTTTCAACAAGGCATCCTCTTGATTCTTTGCTGCAACATCCTATCATGAAAGAACAGAGAGCCAGGTACAAAGAAGGACTGCTAAGAAGGATAAAACATTAAATTAATTCAAAAAGAGCTTTTGTACTGAACGGCAAAATGCAGCATAATGAATAATTAAACAATTAATAATGTAATCCTCTTAAAAGCACAGAGCCACTATGGGAGAAGATTAAGTGTTTAACAGTTTCCAGTATAATGCAAATGGTAAGGAGGAACCTTTCTTCCCCACTTTTTAGGGTAATAGAATTGAAAGCAGATTTCCGGATTTTAATTAAATACTATTAAATTTTCAGTATTAAGCCGGCAACAGCAGTGCTGCAATATGGAAGGATTATTAAAAACAAAGGTAAGTACACAGTAGCAAGAAATTAACATTTCTTGGTCCTGTTTTTATAAAAAGAGGTTACTTGAAAGTGTGCATTCTAAGCTACTATGGTGCACGTCACCAAATATCAAGCTAAATGCTAATCTGTGAAAATGACTATAAGATTGAAATTTAGATTAATGTACTTCAATGACAGTCCAATCATGGAAAAAGAAAACTAGAAAAACAACATAGAATAGTTGCAGAGCTATGCAACAAAGTAATTGATGCATCCAAATTCGATTACATTCTCAAACCAACAATTAATATTCTCTGTAACATAGCACCTGGGCTGCTACGATTATATTTGCACTAATTCCTAAAGTATCACTGGTATGGTTGTCTTAACTCTGTGTCCCTAGAAGCAGAACATGAGAGGATTAAGGAAGTTCTTCCCGGTAAAACAGTGAGGCAGTGAAGGAGACACCAAAGGTGTGATATCAAATGAACCTCAGCTAGCCTGATCATGCAGAGCGTTCTGGAGCACACGTTATGCCACAGAGTTAGCACTGACACCTGGTAAGGGACTCCAGCAGCCCAAAGTAATCCTCTGAAGAATGAGGAGGACATACAGAAACAGTACTGGGCAGCACAAAGAATTCCAGGGATCTAAGTAGAGCACCAGCGGTATCTCTACATGGTTGTAGGAAAAAAAGATTCTGAGGCTGGGCATGGTGACTCCCGCCTGTAATCCCAGCGCTTTGGGAGGCCAAAGAAGAAAGATCGCTTGAGGCCAGAAGTTCGAGACCAGCCTGGGCCATATAAGGAGACCCTGTCTCTACAAAAAAATAAAAATAAATTAGCTGGGTGTGTTGGTGTACACCTGTAGTCCCAGCTACTTGAGAGGCTGAGGCTGGAGGATTGCTTGAGCTCAGGCATTCAAGGCTGCAGTGAGCTATGATTGCACCACTGTACTCCAGCCTGGGTGACAGAGCAAGATCCTATATTGTGAAAAAATAAAGAAAAATAACAAAAATCTCAAATTAATTCAGGAACAGAAAACTAAATACCACATATTCTCACGTATACATGGGAGCTAAACATTGAGTACAAGTAGACATAAAGATGGGAAAAGTAGACACTGGGGACTACTGGAGGGGGAAGGGTGAGAGCGGGTCAAGGGCTGAAAAGCTCCCTATTGGGTACCATGCCCACTAGCTGGGTAACAGGGTCATCAGTACACCAAGCCTCAGTGATATGCAATTTACTCTTGTAACAAACCTGCATATGTACCCTATGAATCTAAAGCAAATGTTGAAAAAAAAAAGATCTTTGCTTATAATTATTCTTAAACTCATTTAACTATATAGTTGACCATAGTTTAAGTTAAAAATGCTGATTTGGCCCAGCACTCTGCATAATCAGGCTAGCTGATGTTCATTTGAAATCACACCCTTCTTTGGTGTTATCTTCCACTGCCTCACTGTTTCTCCTGGAGGAACTTCTTTAATTCTTCTCTCATGTTCTGCTTCTAGGGACATGGAGCTAAGAGAACAGATTCCAGTGATACTTTAGAAATTAGTGCAAATGTAATCAGAGGACCACAGGTGCTAGGTCACAGAAAATTTTCTATTTGCCTCCACTCCCCATGGCTGACATGTACATGAAAATGTATTCCCAGAACCAAGTGTGGCTTCAAGAAAAAGAAATTTTTGGATGAAGGTTGACTCTCCCTTATTCAAAATACCTGGAGACAGAAGTGTTTTGGGCTTTGAATGCTTTGGGATTTTGGAATATTTGTACATACATAATGAGATAGCTTGGGTGTGGGACCTAAGTCTAAACATAAAATTTATGTTTGACATGCACCTTATACACATAGCCTAAAGGTAATTTTAGACAACGTTGTAAATAATTTTACACGTGAAATGAAGTTGTGTTAAGTCCTTACGTGTGGAACTTTTCACTTGTGGCATCCTGTTGGTGCTCAAAAAGTCTTGGATTTTGGAGTGTTTCCGATTTCAGATTTGCAGACTGGAGATGTTCGAGCTGTAGCGTTCTGCCTCACACTATAGAAGCTGGGCTTAAGTAACATTATGTCTTGTTCTGAGAACTAAGATGCCTGCCTGAAGCTCAACCCCACCTGCACTCCTATAATGTTTCCCCTTTGTTTAGGATTCCAGTGTGTTGCTTAGATCTCAGTCCTGCTGAGAAGAGAGATTATGTTTCATTCCTGCCATTCCTCCTCTGAAAGCTGACTCTCAATCCAGACGTAAGACCTTACCACTTCCCATTTGGTTAGTTTTCTTGAAGTCTCAGGGGATGTGCTCCACTTACAAGTTACTGAGAAGCCACCATCCAAAATTGTTTCTGCTTTCTACTGTTACGCCCTCCAGCTTTTGATTCCACATTATAGGTGGAGCTATAGGTTGGTATCTTCAAATGACGGATTTTCCTTTTGTGTCTCATCTGGTAGCAGTGACCTGGGCCCTATATAGCTACATCCTAGAGGATAATGCCTGTTATGGTTCTAAAGATGCCCAAATAGAAAAAAATATTAATAATGTGCTCTTGAAGTTATTAAATAAGCAATTATAAGGGGTAAAGAGACTCAAACGAAAAAAAATCCTCATAAAGTACTCCAATATAAAAGGATATCTTAGATACTTCAAAAAAGGTTCCCCCCCTTTTTTTTAATGATTGTTTTTTATTGTACATTAGGTTCTGGGGTACTCGTGCAGATCATGCAGGATTGTTGCATAGGTACATACATGACAATGTGGTTTGCTGCCTCCATCCCGTCACCTACATCTGTCATTTCTCCCCATGTTATCCCTCCCTGACCTCCCCACCCAGCCACTGACCCTCCCTTGGCCCCCCCCAACAGACCCCAGTGTGTCATGCTCCCCTCCCTGTGTCCATGTGTTCTCATTGTTCCCTGCCTATGAGTAAGAATACGCGGTGTTTGATTTTCTGTTCTTGTGTAAGTTTGCTGAGAATTATGGTTTCCAGATTCATCCATGTCCCTATAAAGGACACAGACTCATCATTTTTTATGGCTATGTAGTATTCCATGGTGTATATGTGGCACATTTCCCTTGTTCAGTCTATCATTGATGGGCATTTTGGTTGGTTCCAGGTCTTTGCTATTGTAAACAGTGCTGCAATGAACATACGTGTGCATGCGTCTTTATAACAGAATGATTTATAATCCTTTGAGTATATTCCCAGTAATGGGATTGCTGGGTCAAATGGAATTTCAATTTCTAGGTCCTTGAGGAATCACCACACTGTCTTCCACAATGGTTGAACTAGTTTACACTCCCACCAAAAGTGTAAAAGTGTTCCTATTTCTCCGCATCCTCTCCAGCATCTGTTGTCTCCAGATTTTTTAATGATCACCATTCTAACTGGCATGAGGAGGTATCTCAATGTGGTTTTGATTTTTTGAAAAGTGTCTGTTCATATCCTTCACCCACTTTTGGATGGGTTTGTTTCATTTTTTCTTGTAAATCTGTTTTAGTTCTTTGTAGATTCTGGATATTAGCCCTTTGTCACACGGGTAGATTGCAAAAATTTTTTTTCCCATTCTGTTGGTTGCTGGTTCACTCTAATGATGGTTTCTTCTGCTGTACAGAAGCTCGGGAGTTTAATTAGGTCCCATTTGTCCATTTTGGCTTTTGTTGCCAATGCTTTTGGTGTTTTAGTCATGAAGTCCTTGCCTATGTGTATGTCCTGGATGGTTTGCCTCGGTTTTCTTCTAGGGTTTTTATGGTGTTAGGTCTTATGTTTAAGTTTTTAATCCATCTGGAGTTTAATTTTAGTGTAAGGTGTCAGGAAGGAGTCCAGTTTCTACTTTCTGCACACTGCTAGCCAGTTTTCCCAACACCATTTATTAAACAGGGAATCCTTTCCCCATTGCTTGTTTTTGTCAGGTTTGTCAAAGATCAGATGATTGTAAATGTGTGGTGTTGCCTCTGAGGCTTCTGTTCTGTTCCATTTGTCTATGTCTCTGTTTTGGTACCAGTACCATGCTGTTTTGATTACTGTAGCCTTGTAGTATAGTTTGAAATCAGGTAGCATGATGCCTCTGGCTTTGTTCTTTTTGCTTAGGATTGTCTTGGCTATGTGGGCTGTCTTTTGGTTCCATATGAAGTTTAAGGTGGTTTTTTCCAGTTCTGTGAAGAAGGTCATTGGTAGCTTGATGGGGATAGCATTGAATCTATAAATTACTTTGGGTAGTATGGCCATTTTCACAATATTGATTCTTCCTAACCATGCGCACGGTCTCCATCTGTTTGTGTCCTCTCTTATTTCCTTGAGCAGTGGATTGTAGTTCTCCTTGAAGAGGTCCTTTACTTCCTTTGTTAGTTGTATTCCTAGGTATTTTATTCTCTTTGTAGCAGTTGTGAATGGGAGTTTGCTCATGATTTGGATCTCTGTTAGTCTGTTATTGGTATATAGAAATGCTTGTGATTTCTGCACATTGATTTTATATCCTGAGACTGCTGAAGTTGCTTATCAGTTTAAGGAGATTTTGAGCGAGATGTTAGGGTCTTCTAAATATAAAATCATGTCATCTGCAAATAGAGACAATTTGACTTCCTCTTTTCCTAATTGGATACCTTTATTTTTTTCTCTTGCCTAATTGCTCTGGCTAGAACATTCAATGCTGTATTGAATAGGAGTGGTGAGAGAAGGCATCCTTGTCTACTGCTGGATTTCAAAAGGAATGCTTCCAGTTTTGCCCATTCGGTATGATATTGGCTGTAGGTTTGTTGTAAATAGCTTTTATTGTTTTGAGGTATGTTTCTTTGATACCTAGTTTATTGAGAGTTTTTAGCATAAAGCGCTGTTGAATTTTGTCGAAGGCCTTTTCTGCATCTTTTGAGATAATCAAGTGGTTTTTGTCTTTGGTTCTATTTATGTGGTGAATTATGTTTATAGACTTGCATATATTGAACCAGCCTTGCATCCCCGGGATGAAGCCTACTTGATCATGGTGGTTAAGCTTTTTCATGTGCTGTTGCAATCAGTTTGCCAGTATTTTAATGAAGATTTTTGCTTCTGTGTTCATCATGGATATTGGCCTGAAGTGTTCTCTTTTTGTTGAGTCTCTGTCAGGTTTTGGTATCAGAATGATGTTTGTCTCATAAAATGATTTGGGAAGGATTCTCTCTTTCTGGATTGTTTGGAATAGTTTCAAAAGGAATGGTACCAGCTCCTCTTTGTACATCTGGTAGAATTCAGCTGTGAACCCATCTGGACCTGGACTTTTTTTGGTTGGTAGGCTATTAATTGCTGCCTCAACTTCAGCCCTTGTTATTGGTCTATTCAGGGTTTCAACTTCTTCTTGGTTTAGGCTTGGGAGGGTGCAAGTATCCAGGAATTTATCAGTTTCTTCCAGGTTTACTGGTTTTTGTGCATCGAGTTGTTAGTAGTAATCTCTGATTGCAGTTTGTATTTCTGTGGAATCAGTGTATACCACAGTTTCTTTATCCATTTATTGATTGATAGGTATTTGAGTTGGTTTCATGATTTTGCAGTTGTGAAGTGCTGCTGTAAATATGCGTGTGCAAGTATCTGTTTTGTATAATGACTGCTTTTCCTCTTTTCCTCTGGTAGATACCCAGTAATGGGATTGCTAGACCAAATGATCTATTTTTAGTTCCTTAAGGAATCTCCACACTATTTCCCATGGTGGTTGTACTAGTTTACATTCTCACCAGCAGTGCAGAAGTGTTTCTTGTTCACTGCCTCCATGCCAACATCTACTATTTGATTATAGCCATTCTTGCAGGAGTAAGGTGGTATTGCATTGTGGTCTTGATTTACATTTCCCTGATTATTAGTGATGTTGAACATTTTTTCATGTTTGTTGGCCATTAGTATATCTTCTTTTGAGAATTGGCTATTCATGTCCTTAGCCCACTTTTTGATGAGATTGTCTTTTTTTTTTTTTCCTGCTGATTTGTTTGAGTTTGTTGTAGATTCTGGATATTAGTCCTTTGTCACATGTATAGATTGTGAAGATTTTCTCCTACTCTGTGGGTTGTCTGTTTACTCTGCTAACTGTTCCTTTTGCCAATCAAACACTCTTTAGTTAAATTAAGTCCAGTCTATTTATCTCTGTTTTTATTGCATTTCCTTGTGGGTTCTTCCTCATGAAATCTTTGCCTAAGCCAGTGTCTAGAAGGGTTTTTCCAATGTTATCTTCTAGAATTTTTGTAGTTTCAGGTCTTAGATTTAAGTCCTTAATGTTTTGTTAAAGATTTTAGCATCTATGCTTATCAAGAATATTGGTCTTTAGTTTTCTTTTTTGGTTATGTCCTTTTCTGGTTTTAGTAGAAAAGGGTGATACTGGCTTCATAGAATGATTTAGAGAGGGTTCCTTCTTTCTCTAGCTTGTGGAATAGTGTCAATAGGATTGGTACCAATTCTTCTTTGAATGTCTGGAAGAATTCTGTAAATCCATCTGGTCCTGGACTTTGTTTTGTTGGCAATTTTAAAATTACCGTTTCAATCTCGCTGCTTGTTATTGGTTTGTTAAGTGTATCTAATTCTTCCTGACTTAAGCTAAGGGAGTTGTATCTTTACAGGACTTTATCCATCTCTTCTAGACTTTCTAGTTTATGTGTCTAAAGGTGTTCATAGTAGCCTCGAATCATCTTTTATATTTCAGTGGTGTCAGTAGTAATATCCCCTGTTTTGTTTCTTATTAAGTTCATTTAGATTTTCTCTCTGCTTTTCTTGGTTAATCTTGTGAATGATCTATCAATTTTATTTATCTTTTCAAATAACCAGCTTTTTGTTTCGTGTATCTTTTGTATATATATTTTTTTGTTTCAATTTCATTTAGTTCTGCTCTGATCTTAGTTATTTCCTTTCATGTTCTGGGTTTGGGTTTAGTTTGTTCTTCTTTTTCATTTCTTGGGGTGTGACTTTAGATTGTCTGTATTCTTTCAGACTTTTTGATGTAGGTATTTAAGGCTATGAACTTTCCTCTTAGCACCGCCTTTGCTGTATCCCAGAGATTTTGATAGATTGCGTCATTATTGTTGTTCATTTCAAAGAATTTTAAAATTTCTATCTTGATTTCATTTTTGACCCAATGATCATTCAGGAGCAGGTTGTTTCCATGTATTTGCATGGTTTTGAAGGTTTCTTTTGGAGTTGATTTCCAAATCAACTGTGGTCTGAGAGAGTGCTTGGTATAATTTCAGTTTTCTTAAATTTATTGAGGCTCATTTTGTGACTTATCATATGGTCTGTCTTGGAGGAAGTTTCATGTGCTGTTGAATAGAATGTATATTCTGCAGTTGTTGGATGGAATGTTCTGTATATGTCTGTCAAGTCCATTTTTTCCAGGGTATAGTTTAAATCAATTGTTTCTTTGTTGACTTTCTGTCTTGATGACTTGTGTAGACCTGTAAGTGGAGTATTCAAGTCCCCCACTATTACTGTGTTGCTGTCTACCTCATTTCTTATGTCTTTTAGTAATTGTTTTGTAAATTTGGGAGCTCCAGTGTTAGTGCACTTATGTTTAGGATTGTGATATTTTCCTGTTGGACAAGGCCTTTTATTACTATGTAATGTCCCTCTTTGTCTTTTTAAACTGCTGTTGCTTTAAAGTTTGTTTTGCCTAAGAATAGCTACACCTGCTTACTTTTGATGTCCATTTGCATGAAATGTCTTTTTCCATCCCTTTACCTTAAGTTTATATGAGTCCATATGTGTTAGGTGACTGTTGAAGGCAGCAGATAGTTGGTTGGTAAATTCTTACTCATTCTGCAATTCCATATCTTTTAAGGGGAGCATTTAGGCTGTTTATATTCAAAGTTAGAATTGAGATGTGAGGTACCATTTACTCATCGTGCTATTTGTTGCCTGTACACCTTGTTTTTTGCTTATTGCTTTTGTTTTTTTAATTATATTTTTTGTTTTATAGGTCCTGTAAGATTTATGCTTTAAAGAGGTTCTGTTTTGATGTGTTTGCAGGATTTGCTTCAAGATTTAGGGCTCCTTTTAGCAGTTCTTACAGTGGTGCCTTGGTAGTAGCAAATTCTCTCAGCATTTGTTTGTCTGAAAAAGACTATCTTTCCTTCATATATGAAGCTTAGTTTTGCTGGAAACAAAATTCTTGGATGATAAGTGTTTTGTTTGAGGAGGCTGAAGATAAGGCCCCAATCCCGTCTAGCTTGTAGGGTTTCTGCTGAGAAATCTGCTGCTTATCTGATAGGCTTTCTTTAAAGACTACCTAGTGCTTTTGTTACACAGCTCTTAAGATTCTTTCCTTCATCTTAACTTTGGATAACCTGACGACAATGTGCCTAGGCAATGATCTTTTTGCAATTAATTTCTCAGATGTTCTTTGTGCTTCTTTTATTTGGATGTCTAGGTCTCTAGCAAGCCTGGGGAAGTTTTCCTCAGTTTTCCCCCAAATATGTTTTCCAAACTTTTAGATTTCTCTTCTTCCTCAGGAACACCAATTATTCTTAGGTTTGGTCATTGAACATAGTTCTAGATTTCTTGGAGCCTTTGTTCATATTTTCAGATTTTTTTTTGTCTTTGTTGGATTGGATTATTTTGAAGACCTTGTCTTCAAGTTCTGAATTTCTTTCTTTTACTTGTTCAATTCTGTTGCTGAGATTTTTCCAGGGCATTTTGTGTTTTTGTAAGTGTGTTCATTGTTTTCTGAAGTTTTGATTGTTTTATATTTTTGCTATTTAATTGAATATTTCTCCTATCACTTCTTGTATCTTTTTAAAATTTCCTTATATTGGGCTTTGGCTTTCTCTGTTGCCTCCCTGATAAGCTCAATAAGTAACCTCCTACATTCTTTTTCAGGTAAATTAGAGATTTCTTCTTGGTTTGGATCCATTGCTAGAGAGCTAGTGTGATTTTTTGGGGGGAGTTAAAGAACTCTGTTTTGTCGTATTACCAGAGTTTGTTATCTGGTTCTTTATCATTTGGATAGGCTCTGTCAGAGGGAAGGTCTAGGGCTGAAGGCTGTTGTTCAGATTCTTTTGTCCCATGTGGTGTTCTCTTGATGTAGCACTCTCCCCCTTTTTCTATGAATGTGGCTTCCTGACAGCCAAGCTGCAGTGATTGTTATTTCTCTTCTAGGTCTAGTCGCCCATCAAGTCTGCTAGGCTCTGTGCTGGTACTGGGGGTTGTCTGCACAGAGTCCTGTGATGTGAACTGTCTGTGGGTCTCTTAGCCATAGACACCAGCATCTGTTCGAGTGGAGGTGGCAGGGTGGTGAAATGAGTTCTGTGAAGGTTCTTAGCTTTGGTGGTTTAATGCACTATTTTTTGTGCCAGTTGGCTTCTTGCCGGGAGGTGACACTTTCCAGAGAGCATCAGCTGTGGTTGCATGGGGAAGAACAGGCAGTTGGCAGGGCCATAATGCTTTCAAGGGTATATGCTCTTTGTCTTTAGTTGTCAGGGAGGTAGGGAAGGACCACTGGGTCAGGGCAGGGCTAGGTGTCTCTGAGCTCAGACTATCCTTGGGTGGGTCTTGCTGAGGCTGCTGTGGGAGATGGAAGTGAGGTTCCCGGGTCAATGGAATTATATTCCCAGGAGGATGATGGCTGTATATACTGTGTCATGCAGGTTGTCAAGGAAGTGGGGAAAAGCTGGCAGTCACAGGCCTCACCCATCTCCCATGCAATCTGAAGGGCTGGTCTGACTCCCACCAGAACCCCTACACCCCACCAACAGCACCGAGTCTGTTTCCAGGCAGTGGGCAAGCAGGACTGAGAGCTTGCCCCAGGCTACCCACCTTCTAGCTGTGAAAGCAAGTATGGCTTTCCTTCTTCCCCTACCTGTGGAGTCTGCACACCAGATTCATGCCCTCCCACAAGTTCTAGCCAGGAGACTTCTCGATCAGTTCTAATTGTCACAAAGTTAAACTGGAGATTTCCTTCTCCCTCTGGCCTTTTCCCAGTGCCTCTGGCCACCCTCCTGAAGGATCCCTGTGAGGCCAGGCAGAAATGCCTTCCTAGGGGACCCAGCAAGCTCACAGGCCTTTCTCCACTGCTTCCTCTATCCCTGTATTTTGCTTGGCTCTCTAAATCGACTCAGCTCCCAGTAAGGTCAGAATCTTCTCCTGTAATCTAGACCAGTTTCCCCAGTGGGGCTGTGTGTTTGGGGATGAATGGTCTCCCTTTTCCACGTCCACAGTTTGGGTACTCACAGTATTTGGGTGTCTCCTGGGTCCTGCGGAAGCAATCTGCTTCCTTCAGAGTGAGTCCTCTCAGGTTTCTTGATTTATTCCCGCAGTTGTTCTGGAGCAAAAATTTATAGTATGAGCCTCCACATGCTTCTCTGTCCATCTGAATCAGAGCTGCAGTCTAGTCTACCATGATCCTCTGTGATCTGAGCTTCTAATTTTCCTCGGTGCTCTAGTTTTCTTGTGATGAGATCAGGGCCTTTTTGCAAAGATAGAAATAGAACAACATCAACCTACCGTTTCTTTTATAATCCAGTTAGCAAGAGGGTAATTGTGAATGAAAACCAGTAAAAAGAAAAGAGTTACTAAAAACATTACACACCTATTTTTTTCCGATAATTTAGATGTATTTTTTAGTTGTTGCGATGATAATTTGTACTGAATTTTATTTAGTAAGATTGTTAACATGGTCAGAGTTACATTTAGCTTGAAAACCTACAAATTAACGGATAGAGCTAAAGTATAGATTGTAATTCAGTGATTGTAGGCATTTGTGAGTCTTGTTTAGCAAATTCCTTTCCACTTGAAGGTTAAAGTAGGGCAGAGATAATAAAATAAGAAGGGCACAAAAAAAATTAACAGAAGCTTGACAAAATATTTTGGGATTAAGCAAGATTAAGCAGGATGATATTCAATACATAACAGAAACTGACACTGTATTTCTGCCTTTTAATAGTTTGCAATTTAAGAAGAGAAACCAGAAACAAAGCCCTCAAAATGAATGTAAAAGGGCATATACTAACAATCATATAGCCAACTCTTGGTATTCAAAATAATACATTTAATTCTGTAAAAATAATTGTTTAAAACGTCTCCTTACTGCCACTTTAGCCCTCTCCCATGTCAATACTATCTGACTGTCTCTGTATTCAATTCATGGACCTACATTATGTCGGATTTCCTTATCCATCTATTTTCTTGTCCATACAGATTATTATTTCTATTCTGAGGGTGCTGTCATTCAATCTTAATGTTTTACTCCTGAGTACGTGTAGTTGGGTGTTGCAGTGATTTCAGAAGGAAATAGCTTACTAGGATTTGAGAACAATAGAATACCTTCTAGACCAGTAAAGCAGAAGGTTTGTGTCTGTTTATTTTGTTTTGTCTTTTACTTGCTGTTTTAACAAGTTTATTTATAATTGTAGCTTAAAAATTACAGTATTTCTTGAAATAAATTATTGTATCTTATTTACTGTTTATACATAATCACAAAAAATTCAATGGCAGATTGTTGATTTCAGAAATAAATTTTAAAAGCTAATCTTACCTAATTCTGATCAGTTTGCTTCCCTGTGTGTTCATATTCTTATATGCTTATAATTGGGTTGATTTGCTGAGCTGGAATTCTCTTTATTTTAACAAAGATTATGATAAATGAGGTTTAAGTCTTGTTAAAATTACAGAATATTCTTTTTCCCCAGGTTCTTCACTCCAGAATAATCTGATTTTTTTTTCCCTCTAACTTGTTTATGGTCCCTAGAAAATTATTATGCCAAATGAAAAGTGACTCTTTCCAAGTGAAAGGGGAAAATACAATAATGTTATGGCTATGAAGAAGTGGGGTGTTTTAAAAATATTTTTGGAGGAGATAAGTCTGTGTTCTTCAACACTGAGAGCTGAGGGATTGCCAACTGAAGTGTGTTTGATTGATCTGCCTAACAAAAAATACGTTTTTCTGACAAAGTGTTAATAAACTCTCTCTAGCAGTTGTAGGCTCCTTTCAAGATCTTACTGTTTGATTTTGAAGTAAGAAAGTTTACAGAGAACTATTACAAGGTTCTAATTGAATTTCACAGAAATAGCCCTGGTATGACCCAAAATGGAAGAAAAAAACCTAGCCCACAAAACCCCATGCCATGAAGCAACCCTGTGCAGAATCATTGATTAAGGACATGAAGTGGAAAAGAGAGGCCCGACTCTGAAATAATTAGCCTCGGTTAATGAAGACTTTTAAGATATGGCAAGTTGATGTTGATAACTTCTGTGGGACATAGGGAGATGATGAAAAAGATTGGCAGCTATAAAAGAGAAGTGTTTATTAAAACACCTTTTAAATAGCCTGGGGATGTAATAAAAAGCCATCTTTAAAGGAACTTATTAAAATAAAACCTAGATGGAATTGATAATTTCACCACCTGCAGCTTTCACAGAACTTTTTTTGGCTTTTGTGAAAGCTTTCATAGACTTCATGAAAATCTTAACATATAGTATCTAGATTTTGCACTCTTTATTTTGGTGAATCGTATTAAAAGAGGTTTATGGTGCATACTAACAGGAAAGTTTCTATATTTAAGCAAACAATAATGCATGTTAATCACTTTTCTTCTCAACATGGCCAGTGATTAAGGGGTGGATACATAGACACCTTATCCTACAGATAGTAAAGTCATTTTTCTTGTGAGTTTATTAGTTTATAGAAAGCTTCCCATTTATTGTCTCTCGATCTTCAAAGTAAGCCAGTGATCCCACTGGGAAGCTGGTAATGGGATTCTTAACATGGAGAAAGTGAGGCTAAGAGGTGAAGAGATTTGCACGCGGAGTTACAAAGATCACACTATAGAGGGAGAATGGGAATATAAACTCAATATTTGAACTATAAGGTTAATACTATTTCTATTACCTTATAGGAATGTCATGAGGGTCAAATGAAATAATGTGCATGGCTCTTAGGCCAGGCTCTTTTACAAGCTAAGTGCTCAGTACATGTTAGCTGTTATTATCACTACTATTGTTATTGGACAATGACTCTTTGCATATGAAAAACACCATTCAAATCTCTACACATTTAACTGGAAAGTTGCAGTATAGATAAAGCCTTTTTTACGTAATAGAACCACCAACAATCTTTGGGTTCCTCAACAAAGAAATCTGACAAATAACCAGCTCTATTTCTCTCTAAGCTTCTCTGTAGTATTTCATTGGCTTTGTTAGGTCAAAATCAGACACTTGAAGAGAGGATATTCAGTATACCTCAAAATCCTCAAACATTTGACTTCTCTTAGGCTCTTCTCTTTCAGATCTGTCATCAGTCAAGGGTTTCAGGGCTTTGGGGAGATGCACAACTTGGTCTTCACAGTACTATGGGATTGTTGCATTGTCACAGTTGTGTCTCCCAGATGGTGTCTGTCACTGCTCACCTGATGTGTGCTGTTTGCTATGTAATATATGATTGTCTGTAGTTTTGAGTCCTGGGAAAGAGGCTGACATTTCTTTAGAGTCCCTGGACTTAGAGCATGAACTGAACAGTACTATTCTGTGATAGTAAGTGGTATAGATGATAGTGGTAGGCTGGCTTTTGCTTTGGAAACTGACCTGTGCTAAGCTGTGAATGTATCTGACATGAGCTAAGCTTCAGTTCTTGAAGAACCAAAGATATAGAAGAGGCAGCCCATGCTAGTTCATTAGCACAGATGGTTGCTATAAACAAAAACTTAGATGGCTAAAATTCATTTCCATATATTTAGGTTGGAATGAGACATCATGAACAAAAAAAATTCTGTTAATTTCCTATTTTTATATCATGTTGAAATAATAGTCACTGACTACTATTTTTAATAATCAGACTTGAGAAAACTACTACAACAAACAGCTAGTGACTAGATTTCCTATTATTTTCCCCGATTTGGGCATTAGAATTCTGATGATAGGGTCTATGGCAGGTAGACACAGTTGTCACCAGGGCCCCAGGAATCCTGAGAGGGAAGAACAGAAAAGAGGAGGCCAGGAGTGGCCTATTTGAAATATACAAGCAGAATGGCACAGATCGTCATAGAAACAAAAGGAACAAAAGAGGACAGGAATGCAGGTTTTCCTTCTTTGGTTTTATAAAATTATATCAGTTTCACTATCATGACCTCAAAATGAAATCCAAGCTTTCCCTAGGGAGCAGAGACAGGTCAGAAAAAAATTATTTGGGAGCTTCAGGCCTATTAACTCAAGATAGGAGGAAGAAAGGAAAGTGCTTGGTATTATTTTTAACTAGAATAAGCATTACCTAACCTGGAAAGACATTTGTTTCAACTCATTTCATTGTTCTAAGCCTTGGCATGTATTCCCTTTTTCCAAAATACTGGAAATATATATGATTGAAAATGAATATTTCCAGTCAAAATTAGAATTTAATGTGTAAGTTGGGAATGTGTAAGCACTGGTGGGAAATCTCCTTTGACCAATAACATATTTGTTTCCTTATTAAAGAAGAAGTCATTTTTAGCTCTTTTCACATTTTAAAACACATTTTTCTGACTCTGTTAATGGATTCAGGTTTCAGAGGCATTCTATGATTTGTGGAGCTGATGTGAATAGTAGGGATTTCCCTATCTGGTAACTGTTGAAGTGTTTCAATCGTGGCTCTGGGAAAGTCACCCTGGTTGTGGAGTTTTTCATAAAGATTTGATCCTCCTCAATCACTTTTAATGACAATCTTCCCAAAATCATCACATATCACCCATGAGTCTTTAGTTAGTGTGCATTTGCAAATAAATCTGCACTGGATAGTTTTCAAACAGGTTAAGCAGTCCTGGTCTATGTTGTCTACTGGAAATTTACAGGAAACAGAGTCTGGGATAAAAGAAAAAACACCCCAAGATAATCTTTATGCAAAGACAAATGATACCTTAATTGGCAGCCTTAAGATTGGATCTGAAATGCTGTGGCCTTTAAAATTTAAATGGCATATGCAGACTCAGGCACACTAATAGAGACCATCTTATATTCTCAAATAAATGCTTGGGAGCCTGCCTCTTGCCTGCTGTCACTTAAGGGTATGAGGCAAGTAGGGCAAGAAAACCAAAAGAAATCATAAAGGCTGCACATCCTAAGGCTCGCAGGGTGTTATTTCTGTTAGCTGTGGCAGGCATACCCATGATAAGTATTTCTAAATAAAGATTTTAGCCATAGAGATGAAGAATTTATGAGAGCAGGCTCTAAATCTTTTGCCTTGTCCCAAAATTTGTGGGCATCTGGTGGCTAAAGAATCGGTTCCACTCATCACCTCCCACCTTGGCTACTCAGTGAGAAAAATGTGGTTTTGGTAATGGGATAAGCATGGCAGAATCTAAGTTTTATAGAGCATTCAGTTAATTATTTTGGAGTTCTCTTTAAGAAAAAAGAGTCTGAAGTATGTTGCTTTTGCAAAATTTAAAAATGAAATAAGTGAAAACATTGTAGGGCCCCTCCCAGGCTTTGGTCAGGACGGAAGTGAAGAAAGGATGCTGATATTCATATTTTATTATCTCTGTGGTAAAGCTTGCCCTGCTTCTGGTGTGTTTGGGAAGGAGAAGGTATGAAGACAATAGTGGTAGGCTGGCCTTTGCCTTGGGTCAACACTTTAGGGTCTCAGATTCAGCTATTGATTCATTCATTCATTTAGTTTTCACTAAATTCTAATTGGTGAAATGAATCACTATTTTGTCATCACCGATTGCGAGTCTTGAAGGATAGGTTACCTTTTTTTGTTTTCTGAGGGGAGTCCTTTGCAATAGCAATGGTAGAATGGAAGTAAAATGGTTTAGAAAAAACAATCATGAAATATCCCTTGATTGTAAGTTTCTTATAGGTCATAATCAGCTATCTATAATTTGCTGGGATAAAAGTGAATTATATCTTTTCCAAATTCTCAGTTTCTCACTATTTTAATGAGGTTGGAATAGATCAGGCCAGTTTAGAACTCAAAAGTAGGTCTTATTTGTATATAGGCATAACAGTGGTTATGATAATGCCATAATAATTATGATAGCAAAAGCTAATGAGATATGTATAAAAAGCCTGTGAAGGCTCCTGCTGCCCAGACACTTTGGTGTCTTCTGAAATCCTCTTTGCTAGGCTGGGGCTCCCATCTCCAGCTTCTATGATTGCTGAAAGCTCACAGAAGCATCTTTTTTGGAGGTTGGTTCTAGGCAGACAGGAAGTGCTTGGGAGGCCCACAGCCAATAACTGATTACTTTGAGGGGGTGGCAGCTCAGCATCCTGCCTCTGGTTGGTACAAAATGTGAGATTCAATTCATGCTCCCAAGCTCCCTGGGGGACCAATCTGAGGCCAGGCTTCTGAAGCAACCTCATTATCCAGCCTCTTTCCCTAATCTGCCTGCTTCCTCCAGCTTCTTAAAACCACTGCCTCAATAGATCCTGTGCCCAAGAATACCCATTTTGGTCTCCGCTTCTAGGGAATCCAACCTAGTCTGACTTGTAGCAAAGTCAGACTAGCTTGAGTGTTTTGTATTTTCACTCAAGTTTTTTATGAATGCTAGTGACAAAATATAGGAGAACAGATAGAAGTAGGGAGCACGGTTCTACAATCTTAGTGTCTAATGCCCAACTAGCAATCAATGAAGTGAACTTTAAAATTATGGAATAATTTTATAAGTAGTTGGCATCAAACCAGCACAATGCCCTTCTCCTAAGCAATGTATTTTGCTAGTCCTTTTGTAACCAAGCCACACCTTCTGGCATGGTTTGACATTTGCCCCCTGGTCAGGGTCAGGCATTCTGTGATACCAGACAGCCAATTTCAAGCATTGCTGGATCCACAAAATGAGCCATTCATATGATAACAGAAGAGGCAGGTGATGCAGGATGCTCGGGCTTCTCTTGGCAATTGTGCAGCAGGGCCAAAGCCAGATGCCAAGCTGCTTTTCCGTCTGCTGTTGACTCCACTCTGAATTAGCTAAACGGGGCTCAACACCTGTTGATTAAAAACAGTTACAGCTTTGAAATGAGCAATTGGTCTTTGATGAAGGCCAGACATGAACTCATAATAACTAGATAACTGATAATAATGTTTCCTGATGTTCAACAGTCTTTCTCAGTATCTGCAGAACCGTTTGAATAGGCTTGATAGTTGTGATTTATACTCCTAAAAGGCCATTTGGAGGCAAGCTTTGGAAGACCTTGCTTTGAAGTAGCAGATGTTTTGAAAAGATAGTTAAATTGACCTTTTCTACTCCATTTCATATTTGAAAATGAAACAACTCAATGAATTGGGCTAGTGTGCCTGGAATGTCGAGTGTCAGAAGGGAGGTGCAGAAGATGAGGTGAATAGAAATGGATCAGGGTAATGAAGAAATGCAAGTATTTTGGACCTTAAACAACCAAATTTAAAAAATGAACCAAAGATGTGAACAGACATCCTACCAAAGAAGATATACAGATGACAAGCAAGTACATGAAAAGATGTTCAACCTCACATGTCATCAGGAACTGCAAATTAAAATGAAAATTACATGACCCCTACATACCTATTAGGATGGCCAAAATTTAGTATACTGACAGTAAATTATGCTGAAATCATGGAGCAACAGAAACTATTACTTATGGCTATTGCAAATGCAAAATGGTACAACCACTTTGGAAGACAGTTTCATAGTTTCTTTCAAAACTAAACATCCTCTTACTCTGAGATCTACCAGTTGTGCTCCTTGATATATATCCAAAGGAACTGAAAACTTATGTCTACACAAAAACCTGAACACAAATATTTATAGTTGCTCTATTCATAATGGCCAAATACAGGATAACATATCTGGCAGTTTTAATTGTTTGAAGTATAAACTATAATACTTAAAGCTGTGTCAGTGTGAAAATATCAAAGCTAAATAACATATTTAGTCAAGGAGTTATATATAAGCTTTCTTATATCAAAACTAACATGTAGTCAAGTAGTTATATAAGTTGGATTTGAACTTCCAAATGAGTAGTTCATTAATAATAATAATAATATCATTTAGAAACTATGTTAATTTAGTGTTTTCTTATTTATAGCTCATTATTTACCCGTGATAGTTATAGATAGTTTTTGTTAAGCCATATTTAATATACATATAACCAGGCAAGATTTTGTAGAAGACAAGTAAGTGATATATTCCTATGACTCTTTAAGATTTTTTGCTGTATCAAGTAATTCTCAATGTATCACAAATATCTTTTTAACTAAGGGAAAAATTAAAAACACCCTTAGAACCCAAGTATAAAAGATGGTCTAAATTTTTTTTTTAAATAATTGAAAATGGTAGGAGTGCATAAAACAGGTCTGAGTCAAGCACCTAAGTCATAGTAAATAGGTTTCACTTTATTTATTATTTACAACAATCATTTACCAGTAGTTAACACATTGCTGAATGTCTGTTTCGCAGATCAGGAGTTGATAACGCTTTAGAAGCCTTAAGCCAACGTTGTGTCTGAGATAAGGTGGAGGTTGCTGATCTGAATGTTTGGGTGGCTGTGGCATACCCCTGTCTCAGGCGATGTATGGGGGCATACTGACTGTGACAACAGTGGACAGGGAGGTATTATCATGCTGCCTTTTGTCAGGAAGGTTCAGTAAATGAAAGAATCCCAAGTGACAAGTGGGAGGTTTTGGATTGATGGTGGAACCACATCACCAAAACATCTCTTCAAAGGGAATCTCTATTGATGTTTGTCCCGCACCCTTTGTGATATTAGCTTTCTCCTTTTTTGTTGGGAAACCCGTGCCATGTAGTTTAGTTGGTGCTGACTCCCCCAGGGTCACGTGGGTGGAAAATTAGAATACTCCTGCCCCCACTCTATTCCAGTGACTCATACAGAGATGGGTCCCAACCCTAACTGTGCCAGAATCCCATCAGGTCCATTCCCAGGCACTGCAAGTTGAAGTAGGTTGTAGCCGGTCTTATCTGTAATCAAGGTAGATTTTTAGAAAATTGAAATAAGTTTTTACTCCTATGCTTAATAATTTATCCTGGATTTACAGTAAACTATAGGATGTTTTCTTACAGTATGAAAAAATCAGTGGAATTATTTACGTTACTAGACCGTGAGAGAATACTTTCTGCCTCGTCTAGGGAGTGAAAGAAATAATAGATCTCTCCTCAAAAGAGCTAAAAATAATACAACGCAGGCCTTTATCCCTAATGATTATTTTTCTTGATGCGAGAACTAAACTGAAAAACTCAGAGGCAGTATCCCGTTCATTGTGAAAAATGTTTTCCTGTCACCACTTTACAGATGTCTCTGGTAGGTGCTGGAATTGAACTTTCTGTGACTGAAAACGGCCACTTTTTCTCTCTCTTTAACAAAGGACCATTAGAACGTCAGAAAGTTCTACCTAAGGAATAAAAACCTCTAACGTCCACTGTACTCTGCACAGTGAACTCTAGATTATTCCACTTGTAAGTAGACTTAAAATAGTTAGAGATTGAAATATTAATGCCCTGTGTTGCTGTAGACAGGACAGTGTCTGCCTGTGTTTATTTTAAATGTAACAAAGTCCCTGATGCCTCTTTGGTAAGAAAGACTTTTTCTGGTAATATTCAAGATAAAAGGTGCTCTTTTTTCTCAAAAAAGAAAAGAAAATACCCAATAACTCCCCAAATAAATAAACAAAAACCAAACAGAATGGGAAATAAAATGTATACAGTGATAAAGGACCTCTTTCTAGCTCAAAATATTGTCTGGTTGATGGTTTTCATGTCTAGGGAGTTGAATAGTTTCACTTGGTCTTGCAGCAATTAGGAATGTGCTGGAATTGTGTTGATTACTGTCATTTTGGTCAAGCAGGTGCCAAATATCCAGGGCCTTTATAGTTGGGAGTAGGTTGAAGAGTAGGCAGGTATTGAGAATCCTAAGACAAAATCTTTACTCCAACTAGGTGATACCGTTGTCAGCAAGGAGCATTGTGGAGCCTGAGGACATGGGAAGTTTATAGTTCTTGCTTTGCTTCCCTTTACTTCATGCAGTATGTTCTTGTATTCTTTATTTCCAGTACAGTTATTTGTTTTCTTCTCTTTCTGTTAATCATTCCAGCATTACCTTTGTGACAACAGTCCAGTCGGCAGGTAACACTGCAAAAAGACATTTGGCAGGAAGCGCTTTAGAAAGCCTTGAACTTCCTTAGTCTCAGGACTTGTATAGATCTATGTTATAGGCATTAGGAACAGCCATGGAAAGGGCATAGAGGTATGATTAAGGGTACTCTTTTAAGTGGCTTTGTTGACCTATCACAAAAAGAGGGACAAACACTTCAGGATTTAGTAAAGAAAGCTTGCTGTAAGGAAGTCACCATTCTGACACTTTGTATGGGATATCAACCAATTGAGGACATTGGAGAAAGATTAATGATGGAAAGGCTAGATGCGGGGAGATAAGAGTGAGATTTTTCTTTATCAGATTTCACTGATTCCAAGATGCGCATTTTTCATACTATAACATTTCTAAAAATGAGATGTCTTATTAATGAGACTGTGCCATCTTTAATTGGCAGTGTTTTTGCATTCTAAGTAGAACATAAAAAATGTATCTTGTAACCAGTGTCATCCTAGAAATATGGTAACTACCTAATAAAACAGGTTTAGAATGACACCAACTTCACACTAACTTAATATATAAAACCAAAGTTATATCTTATGTGAAATGTTTCTTAAACTACATATAGCATATTATAGACTGCAGGTGGAATAATTCTTGAATAATCATTTCTGTTCTTTTTATAATACCTTAAACATAGAGATCCACTCTCGTGTCTGCTTTTCCTCTCACTAGGTTGCACTCTTTATAACATGCCAATGATCATGTGTTTCATTCACCAATGAATTTCCAGCACTGATTTACATCAAGTTACCCTATTTAAATCATCTTTGACACTACAACTTTATGAGTAGTTATCCATTGCTAAGGGATCCTATTTAAATCATCTTTGATACCACACAAGAGATACTGAGCTTATGGTATAACTACTTTCCCTTGTATGAAGAACATTCTTTTTGTCAGTTTCCATAATTATTGTTAAAGCAAAGAACGTACTTAATTTTGGCTGAGACAAGAGCTTTAAGTTTAATTTTATTAAATACTTACCTTAAAATGAATAGTAGGTGGACAAATTATTTTTAATCAAGGATGAAAGAAAGAGTTATAAAGGAATGTAGGGAATATTATACATACAGTAATGCAATTTTTTTCTTTTTTTAAATTATACTTTAAATTCTAGGGTACACGTGCAGATTGTGCAGGTTTGTTACATAGGTACACGTATGCCATGGTAGTGGTTTGCTGCATCCATTACCCCGTCATCTACATTAGGTATTTCTCCTAATGCTATCCCTCCCCAACTCTCATACCCTCTATTCCTCCCTTATCCCCCGTCCCAGGCCCCGGTGTGTGATGTGCCCCTTCCTATGTCTGTGTATTCTCATTGTTTAATACCCACTTATGATTGAGAACATGTGGTGTTTGGTTTTCTGTTCTTGTGTCAGTTTGCTGAGAATGATGGTTTCCAG
>CAUYLG010025473.1:0-28958 GCA_963573385.1 Cacajao melanocephalus
CCCTCTGAATATGTGTCTGGGACTCTGGGACTCTATTCCTTTTTTTTTTTTTTTTTTTATAAGTAGTATTGCTAGTTTTCCAGGGTGGGGGTGGTTGCATTGATCCGTTATCATGCCACTGCACTCCAGCCTGGCGCCTGGTTAAAGAGCAATAATATATCTAAAAAAAAAAAAAAAAAAAAAAGACTGTAAGAGCTGATCTAAAAATTCAAATAAGAATTATTAGAAAGAGACTTGATAAATAACAACATTATTCTACAGTCATTTTCAGTACTTGGAAATAAACCTAATATGATGTAAAGTCTTAACCTTCCAGAAAGCCTCTTATGTCAAATATCATTTTTATTGTTGTGCAAATGAATATAGTTGACAGTGACATATGAGAAAACCAGTGTATAGAATCACAGAGCCAGAGCCAACAATTTAAATTAACCCTCACCCTTCCCCATATGCTTTCTGTGTAATGGACTGAATGTTTTTTTCTCTCATACCCTCCAAATTTATATGTTGAAATCTTAATCCCCAATGTCATGGTATTAGGGAACTTTGCAAGGTGATTGTGGTGAGGACTTCGGGAGGTGATTATGACATGATGTAGAACCCCCATGAATGGCATTAGTGCCCTTATAAGAGGCCCTGCAGAGTCCTTTCCTTCCACCATGTGAAGACACAGAGAGAAGGTAGCATCTATGAAAAAGCAGGCCCTCACCAGACACTAAATCTGCTGGTGCCTTGGTCTTGGACTTCTCAGCCTGTAGAACTGTGAGAAATAAATCTCTGTTGTTTATAAGCCACGCTGTTTGTGGTATTTTTTAATAATAGCCTGAATGGACTAAGATATCACCCCATTCTGCTGCTCACATGATATTCCAGGCATGGGAGATTTTTCCATTGCCATGCATGTACATTTTGTTTTCTTTTTAGACTTAGAAACTTATTTATAAAAGTATGATGATCAAGTAGAATGAATGTGAAGTTCTTTGCTTCCTGGCCGTTAAAACATGCATTTTTGTACGTGTTTCTTTAACTTAATTATAAAACAAAACACAGAGTGAAAAAATGAATGATTTTAACCCCAGAGAGGGCTAAAAGAATCCTGTGGGGCAGAGCAGCAGCTCCCTGGGGTCTTCTCTGCCTTTGCTGGATCTCTATTTCATCGTGAAGGTAACTTGTGGTGACATGGCAACTGTAAAGCCTGGGGCTTCCTAACTTGGCATTTAAGGAAAGATTAACTGATAAATTCCACTTCTAGGAATTGATCTTAAAAAAATAATGATAGAGATGCAACATGATCTAGTTATAAAGATGTTCATTGCAGTGTTGTTTATAATAAAAAGTGAAGACTTCCTAAGTACCTAACAACACAAGATTAGTTAAGAAAAGAGTGGTAAGTCCATATGTTCAAAAATATAATTGACATGGAAAGATGTTCAAGATGTGGTGAAATGAAAAAGTAGACTGCTGCCGGGTGTGGTGGCTCATGCCTGTAATCCCAGCACTTTGGGAGGCTGAGGCGGGTGCATTACAAGGTTAGGAGATCGAGACCAGCCTGGCCAATACGGTGAAACCCCGTCTCTACTAAAAAATACAAAAATTAGCTGGACATGGTGGCGTGCGCCTATAGTCCCAGCTACTTGGGAGGCTGAGGCAGGAGAATTGCTGGAATCTGGGAGGCAGAGGTTGCAGGGAGTTGAAATTGCACCACTGCATTCCAGGCTAGGCGACAGGGAGAGACTTCATCTCCAAAGCAACAACAACAACAACAACAACAACAAAAAGTAGACTGCAAAACAGCAGGCACAGTAAGATCCTATTTTGTTAAAAGGGACATATGTCTGTGTTAGCTGTGTACACATAAGAAATGACTAGAAGGTATATAGAGTGTGGGTCCCTGTGGGTGAGGAGGTAACAAGAAATTTGGATTTTCTTCTTTTTGGTTCTCTATATGCTCTGCAAATAACTAGTGGCAGTTATCACTGGTACCTGTTAAGTACTCATTATGTCTCCCCAAATTCACATGCTGGGGTTCAGGATATGACTATTTGGAGAAAGGAATTTTAAAGAGGTAATTGAGTTAAAATAAGGTCATATGGGTGGGCCTAGTCTGATATGACTGGTGTCCTTATGAAAGGAGAAAACTTGGACACAGACGTATATAAAGGGAATACCACCTGAAGACATAGAGAGAAGAGAGCCATCTACAAGCCAATAAGAGAGGCCTTAGAAGAAGTTAACTCAGCTGACATCTCAATCCTAAACTTCTAGCCTCTGAAACTGTGAGAAAACAAATTTTTGTTGTTTAAGCCACCTAGTCTCTAGTATTTTGTTACAGTTACCCTAACGAGCTAATGTAGTACCCAAATCCCAACAATCTTTATTCCTTCCTCCTCTTTAATGAAACTCCAACTTGGTTTAGGTGTCCACCTTCCTCCATGAGAAATAGACTCAATCTCTATCACGCATGCCAATGATGGTAGGCCCCTTCCTTTGACAGATATTGACTTAAACATGCACATGTGACTCAGTTATGGGTAATCAGATATGAAAAATCTTGAGCATTTCTAGGTTTTCCTAGAGGATGAGGCATACCCTAAGGCACAGTCCCTTGTTTGGTTTATATTTTTGCTGGGTGTTGTCATATCTGTGTAAGATACCTAGAAGTGTGGCAGCACCTTGAGATCATGAGAGAAGCTGGCCTGATCTCATGATCAGAGGGCCACCTTGCCTTGTGGAGGACAGAAAAGCAGAAAAATAGAAAGAATCTGGATTTATCATGTCTTTGAATCCCCAAATAAATCACCCCCATTGAGTCAAACACTTCCAGAATTGTTTCATGAGATAATATGGTTTCTTTATTTTTAAGTCAGTTTAAGTTTGTTTTTTCCTTGCTTGCAGCCCAAAGCATTTGAGTTGGTACAATTGAAACCCAAAACAAAATACACGAGACCAAAATACCTTCTATAAACACTCAGATACTTCCAGGCCTCTACCTAAAAGCATGGACTCCACATCTAACAAACTGCTCCAGCATGAAATAGCCTTCTTTGGCTAAAGCATAGATCCTAGTTAAATAGTTTCTTCGGCTAAAGCATAGGTCCTTCTTTGGCTAAAGCATAGGTCCAATATTCATTCTGTTCAGAATATTGATAACCATAGGATACACATTGGAATGCCCCCACACTCCGGTTCCCATGTCAGTGAGTACAAGTGCCCAAGGGCCATGTTGCATAACCACTTCAGGGATTATTTAATTGGAGCAGCTGCCTCATCTTAGACATTTAACATTTGAATGCCTATGGAATACACAACCCAGGACCCTGTCCTGGTTGGAAGCTGTGGGACTGCTAAGCATGTGAAATTAAGCCCTGCAAGACCATATATAGGTAAATAGGCTAGTTAGAGGGGTAGACACAGGATTTGCTTCCATTGGGGATGGGGAGGAAAGGACCAGAAAGTTAGGATTGTTCCCTAGTTCCATTTTTTCTTTTTAAGATGGAGTTTTGCTCTGTTGCTCAGGCTGGGGTGCAGTGGTGCGACAGTATGTAAGAGATATGTATACTAAGATTTTACAAAATCTCCTAGGAATTTTATTAACTACAAATAAAAGCAAACGGACCTAGAATGAGTCCATTTACAAAACAAAAGGTGTTGGTAAGTAAATATATGTATGTGTTGTGTATTATCAGTGCTACTTCCGAGGACGGAAGTAGGAGAGGAAGGATAATGGGAACTTGCATATTTGCTCTGTATTTTTAAGAGCCAGGATGTTTTATAACAATGTTTTCATGTGTTACCTGATTAAAGTCACCCCTCATTTTAGTGCACTTCACTTTATTGAGCTTTACAAATGGAAGGTTTGTGCTAACCCTGCTTTGAGCAAGTTTGTTGGTGTCATGTTTCCAACAGCATGTGCGCAATTCGTGTTTCTGTGTCACACTTTGGTCGTTCTTAGGATATTTCAAGCTTTTTCATTATGATTTTATCTGTTACGGTGATGTGTATTTAGCGATTTTTGATGTCACCATTGTACTTGTTTTGGGGCATCATGAACTACTCCCATATAAGATGGCAAACTTAATTGGTAAATTAAGTTTGACTGGCTGTTCTCCTATCTCTCTCCATCTTCTCTGGCCTACCTGTTCCTTGAAATTAGGTCTACTAATAACCCCACAGTGGCCTCTTAGTGTTCAAGTGAAAGCAAGAGTTGCACATCTCTTACTTCAAATCAGAAGCTGGAAATGGTTGAATTTAGTGAGGCAGCCATGTCCAAAGCCAACACAGGCCAAAAGCTAGGCCTCTTGCACCAGTTATCTAAGTTGTGAATGCAAAGGAAAAGTTCTTGAAGGAAATTAATAGTGTTACTCCAGTGAGCGTATGAAAGATAAGAATGTGAAACAGCCTTATCACGGATATGGAGAGAGTTTGAGTGGTCTGGATAGAAGATCAAACCAGCCACAACATTACCTTAAACCAAAGCCTAATCCAGAGCAAGGCCCTAACTCTCTTCAACTCTATGAAGGCTGAGAGAGGTAAGGAAGCTGCAGAAGAAAAGTTCGACACCAACGGAGGTGGATTAATGAGGTTTAAGGAAGGAAGCTATTTCTACAACATGAAAGAGCAAATGATGAAGAAGCTGCTGCAAGTTTTCTGGAAGATCTAGCTAAGATCATTTGTGAAAGTGGCTATACTTAAACAATAGATTTTCAGTGTAGACAAAACAGCCTTCCATTGGAGGAAGATGCCACCTAGAACTTTCATAGCTAGAGTAGAAAAGTCAATGCCTGGCTTCAAAGCTTCAAAGGACAGGCTGACTCTCTTGTTAGGGGCAAGTCAGTTGGTGACTTTGAGTTGAAGCCAATGCTTATTTACCATTCTGAAAACCCTAGAATCCTCAAGAATTATGCTAAATCTACTCTGCCTGTACTCTACAAATGGAAAAACAAAGCCTGGATGAAGGCACATCTGTTTATAGCATGGTTTACTGAATATTTTAAGCCCACTCTTGAGACCTGTTGCTTAGAAAAAAATATTTCTTTCAAAATATTACCATTTGTTCACAAAGCATCTGGTTACCCATGAGCTGTGATGAAGATGTACAAAGGGATTAATGTTTTTCTGCCTGCTAACACAACATTCGTTTTGCAGCCCATGGATGCAGGAGTAATTTTGACTTTCAAACATTATTTGTAGAAATCTATTCCATGGCTATAAGCCTATAGCTGTCATAGATAGCGATTTCTCTGATGGATCTGGACAAAATAAATGGAAAACCTTCTGGAAAGGATTCTAGGTGTCATTAAGAACATTTATGATTCATAGGAGGAGGTCAAAATAGCAATATGAACAGGAATTTGAAAGAAGTTGACTACAGCCCTGATGAACGACATTGAGGGGTTTAAGACTTTCATGGAGGAAGTCATTGCAGATGTGGTAGAAGTAGCAAGAAACTAGAATTAGAAGTGGAGCCTGAAGGTCTGACTGAATTGTCACAATCTCATGATAAAACTTGATTGGTTTAGGAGTTGCTTCTTATGGATGAGCAAAGAAAGTGATTTCTTGAGATGCAATCTATTCCTGGCAAAGATACTGTGAACATTGTTGCAATGACAATAAAGGATTTAGAATACTACAAAAACTTATTTGATAAAGCAACAGCAGGATTGGTGGGGATTAACTTTAATTTTGAAAGAAGTTTACTATAAGTAAAATGCTATCAAACAGCATCACATGCTACAGATAAATCTTTCATGAAAGGAGAAGTCAATCAATGCAACAAAGTTCATTGTTGCCTTATTTTAAGAAATTTCCAAAGCCATTCCAACTTTCAGGAACCCCCACCCTGATCTGTCAGTAGCCATCAACATCAAGGCAGGACCATGCACCAGGAAAGATATTATGACTTGCTAAAGGCTCAGATGATCATTAGCAATTTTTTTAGCAATAAAATATTTTAAATTAAGGTATGTACTTTTTGTCGGAGACAGTATCTCACTCTTTTGCCCAGGAAGGAGTGCAGTGGCATGATCATGGCTCACTGCAGCCTCAGTCTCCCAGGCTCAAGTGATCCCCCTACCTCAGACTCCCGAGTAGCTGGGACTACAGGTGCACAACACCATGTCCAGCTAATTTTTAATCCTCTTTTTTTTTTTTTTTTTTTTTTAAAGAAATGAGGTCTCACTGTGTTGCCCAGGCTAGTGTCAAACTCCTGGGCTCAAGCGATCCTCCCACCCTCACCTCTCAAAGTGCTGGAATTACAGGTGTGAGCCACTTTGCGGGGTCAGTACATTGTTTTATGACATAATGTTATTGCATACTTACAAGACTATAATATAGTGCAAATATAACTTTTATACACACTGCAAAACCAGGACTTTTGTGTGGCTCACTTTATTGTGGTACTAGCTTTACTGTGGTGATCTGGAACCCAATCTGCAATATCTCCGAGGTACACCTGAAATTTTAAACAGTCGTGCAATAATGACTAAAGCTACCACTAGAGGGCTCAGCAAAGCTGCCTACCATGCTCTCTAGAAGTGGTGCCAAGAGAGCTGTCCAGGTGCTGAAGTGTGTAGAAAGGCTGCTCACTGGAATGACACTAGGGAATCTAGACTACGTCTTGGAGATTCCACTGCACAGTTCTGTGGCTGGAAATCAGTTGATGTTATGTGTCAGGCAAACATACAGAACTGCTCTGAATTCTTTAGTTCTTTCCAACATGAATCAAACTTAGCATGTCAGGGAAGGGTAGGCAAGTGATAGTACTTAGATATGCTTCTCACCCAAGAAAAGAAATGACACTTTGCAATCAGGAATCCTGGTGATGGTGGCAGCCCAGTCAAGGCAAAAGCTTCAGATAGCAATAGAGGCTAAGAATTTTTACCTAGTTCTCAAATGGTTCCGAAAGGATGTGGCCTAGGAAGAGAAGATTTTTGTTTGTTTTTAACTTTTTTTTTTTTTTTAAGAGACAAGGTGTCACTCTGTCACCCAGGCTGGAGTACAGCAGCACAATCATAGTTCACTGCAGCCTCCAACTCCTGGGCTCAAGTGCTCCTCCTGCCTCAGCCTCCTGAGTGGCTAAGACTACAGGCATGCATAGTCGGCTAATTTTTAAAAATATTTTTTATAGAAATGAGGTCTCACTGTGTTGCCCAGGCTGCTCTCAAACTACTGGCCTCAGGTGATTCTCCTTCTTCAGCCTCCCAAAGTGCTGAGATTACAGGCATGATCCATTGCACTTGGCCTGAGATTTTTTTGTTTTAAAGATTTATTGCCTGAATTAACATAAAATCCCCAAAGTTTAAAGTCTGCTGTCACATAGTTTGTAAATAATAGCCAGGCCTTTCATCCCTTCATCTTACTATTTTATAAGAGATTATACATTCAAATGTAAAAATAAGAAATTTGTAAAAATGAAAACTATCTACATTGCCCAAATTTGCTGAAGGATTGGGCAAATAAGTATGGATGTTTATTACTCCTGAGGGTTTTAATTGTTGTAAACTTTTAGAGGGCAATTTGGCAGAATCTATCAAAATATCAATGAGTATTCTTTTTTTTTTTTTTTTTTAAGACAGAGTCTCACTTTGTCACCCAGGCTGGAGTGCAGTGGTGCAATCACAGCTCACTGCAGCCTTGACTTCCCAGGCTCAAGCTATCTTCCCATCTCAGCTTCCGGAGCAGCTGGGAATACAACAGGCATGTGCCACCATGCCTGGCTAATTTTTGTTTCTTTTTTTGTTTTTCGTTTTGTTTTGTTTGTAGATATGGGGTCTTGCCATGTTGCCCAGGCTGGTCTCAAACTCTTGGGCTCAAGTGATCCTTTCACCTCTGCCTCCCAAAGTGCTGAGATGACAAGTGTGAGCCACTGCTTCTGGCCTGGGTATTCTTTTTGACCCAGCAAATCGACATTAGAAATTTAACTTAGAGAAATATAAATAAATATGCAGCATCTTTATATTGCAATCATGCCGAAATTACACCACTGATATGGTAAAAAGTTGGAACCAATCTAAATGTTATCTGTGGTAGATAGGTTAAGTTATCGTTCAGCCATTACTATGCAGTCATTAAGAACATTGCTTTACGTGAATAGGCAAGGAAAGATATCCACAACGTTTTGTTGGATTAAACAAAATATAAGGTAGAGAATGGTATGCATAGTATCATCTATTGAGGCAAATACATTTGTAGATCTATTCATGGAAGAAAGGCCAAACACTAAAGTATTAACAGTAGGTTTTATTTAAAGACTGATATACCACGGGAAAGGTGAGGGCCTTTTCACTGTTTGGTACACATTTGTATCATACGATAAGCATATAGTATTTATACTTTTTAAAAGATTAAAAGGAATTGTGTAAACCAAAATATTGAGGCAGGGAAGATTACCATTCCCTGTGTCTGTATCTTTTCAAATTTTTATTCTTTTCAGTTTTATATTTAACACCACTAGACAATTTGATTCTTTTAAAAAAATCCTTCTGTTTTCCAGCAAAGGACTTTATCAGAGTAGTTTTTAAAAGTGAGATGGGGCTGTGTGTGGTGGCTCATGCATGTAATCCCAGCACTTTGGGAGGACGAGGCAAGCAGATCGACTGAGATCAGGAGTTTGAGACCAGCCTGACCAACATGGTGAAACCCCATCTCTACTAAAAATACAAAATTAGCTGGGTGTGGGAGGCAGCTGTAATCCCAGCTACTCGGGAGGCTGAGGCAGGAGAATCGCTTGAACCCAGGAGGCAGAGGTTGCAGTGAGATGAGATCATGCCATTGCACTTTAACCTGGGCAACAAGAGTGAAACTCCATCTCAAAAAAGTAAGATGGATAGTACCCCCCAAATTTTTCATTAAGAATCAAATCACAAAAGTCTCTGGGTAGCTTAATAGATCAGTTTGCATGTCATTTATGCAAAAGTTATAATAACAGACAGCTATGGATGTATAAACCACTAACAAAGGTTTTGGGTACTGATCTACTGAATCCAAAGATCTGGGAATACATAGCTTAGGTCTGTATTAACTCATAAGAGTTATTTTTAAATTGACTTATGCAAAATTCAAATAATATTGATTAAGCTCTTGATTTTAGAAAGTGTATTAGTCCATTTTTATGCTGCTGATAAAGACATACCTGAGACCGGGTAATTTATAAAGAAAAAGAGGTTTAATGGACTCACAGTTCCATGTAGCTGAGGAGGCCTCACAATCACGGCGGAAGGTAAAAGTCACACCATACATAGAGGCAGACAAGATAAAATGAGAACCAGGTGAAAGGGGTTTCCCCTTACAAAACCATCAGATCTCATGGGACCTATTTACCACCGCAAGAAAAGTATAGGGGAAACCACCCTCATGATTCAATTATCTCCCACCGGGTCCCTACCATGACACATGGGAATTATGGGAGCTACAACTTGAGATGAGATTTAGGTGGGGACACAGCCAAACCAGATCAGAAGGGGTAGTGAGGTTTTGGGAAGTGGAAAGTCTGTTTAGCATTGGAAAGATTCCTGGACCAGACACAGAAGGAATCCTTTGCAAAGATTCTAAATTAAAGGGTGAGTATTGCAACAGATTATTCATAAACGTGATCTAAGGCACCAGATTTATTGATGTTTGCAAACTGTACAATCGCTAGATAATTCCTCCAACTTGTGTCATGGGGTGGGGAGAATGAATCACTACAAAGGCCGAAATCCTGTGACAGGATTGCCTGCATGTGGTAGTTAGAAGTTTTCTAATAAAATGTTAGTTGCCTTTTGGTACAATCTGCTCAGAATCGTATTTGGCAAGTCCATCTTTTAATGTTTCTTCATCCTTACATTAATGCATTCAGTAAATAGAATATATTGTAGTGGATGGTTTGGATGTATCTGATTGCTATTCAAACTGAAACTTAACAACTAATGGGGCTAGAAAAAGTTGTTGAGGTTAAAAGCATTCTACCCTGGAGTGCCGGTGAAGAGAGAGGGGAACCTGGGTTCCATTATTTATCTCTTCTAACCAGTACAATGCTGTGTGGCTCATCTCAAAACAAGAAAAAGTGAAAGGCAAGAGACATTTACTTCTTCATATACTAGAGAAATGAATCTGTAGTGATTTCATACCTTTTGGATGAGATCATTTTCCTTTTCCCAGGTGTGGCTTTACAACAAAATAATAATAATTCTCTTTTAATGGAGCACTTACTATATACCAGACAAATTTATCTAACTTAATCTTCACTGCAATCTTATCAGATACATTCTATTTAAGAGACAGAATTTATTCCCTGTTTACAGATGTGAAAACTGAGGATTAATGTATCCAAGGAACACAACTGTTGACTAGCAGTAGTAGTTTACCATTCATGTAAACAATTCAGGTTTAGTAAATGCCCAGAGTCTATACTGCTTTCTTCTAAGCACTTTAAAAAAGAAGATTTAACCTGATTGTTTTCCCCTATGAGTTAATCATGTGCTTTAGGAGATAAGACACATACTGATAAAGCAAGGTGTGAACAAGGGAACATTAAACAAAACAGACTTAAATCTGTTACAAAGACTAAAAACAGGACAGTGTAAACTACCAAAGAGGCAGGTTGGGTAGGAGGCCTAAAAACTCTAGAAGGAAGTGTCTTAGAAGGCTTGGGTTGCCATAACAGAATACCAAAGATTGGGTGGCTTAACAGCAGAAATTCTGCCCGGTGCAGTGGCTCACGCCTGTAATCCCAGCACTTTGGGAGGCTGAGGTGGGCGAATCATTTGAGGTCAGGATTTCAAGCCCAGTTTGGCCAACATGGTGAAACCCAGTCTCTACTAAAAATACAAAAATTAGCCGGGTGTGGTTGTGCACAGCTGTAGACCCAGCTACTCAGAAGGCTGAGGCAGGAGAATCACTTGAACCCAGGAGGCAGAGGCTGCAGCGAGCCGGGATTGTGCCAATGCACCCCAGGCTGGGTGACAGAGCAAGACTCCATCTCAAACAAACAAACAAACCAAAAAACCCCAGAAGTCCATTTCCTCACAGATCTGGAGTCTGGAAGTCTAGGATCAAGGTGCTGGCAGGGCCAGATTCCCTTGGCTTGCAGTTGGCTGCCTCCTCGCTGCATCCTCTTCACATGGTCTTTCCTCTGTGTGTGCACACCCCTCATGTCTCTTCCTCTTCTTACAAAGACGCCAGTCAGGTTAGATCAGGGCCCCACTCTTAGGAGAGCATTTAGCCTCTTTAAAGGCTCTATCTCTAAATGCAGTCACATTGGGGATTAGGGCTTCCACATAAATTGAATTTCGGAGGGACATAATTCGTTCCACATTACAGAGGCTCAGTGGGGTAGCAGCGGATTGTGCAGAGGACCAGAGTAAGGTTGGAGGAAAGATGGTGCTGGAGTACTGGCTGAATGTGCACACCATCTGTCAGAAGGTCAGGGAGGAGGCCCTGCACTGGCATAGTATTTGACGAGATGACCTCAAAAACACTGTTCAAGTATAAGATTCTGTGAATTATAGGCCAGAGACTTCTCCAGCTGGCAGAGACCTTTCAGGAAGAGTGTTTGATAAACACTCTTGACAGTGTGGAATGAGCCACTGATGCTAAGTTGATCCTTAATGTGCATAAACAATTCCTTTCCCCCACTGTTATAAGCCTAGTAATAGAAGATAAGCTTCTATCACTTTGCAGGATTTCTGTAACAGGAGGTCAAGGGTTTTGTTTTCTTGGATAAAGACATTTGTGCCTCTTTAGAGGGGCATCACTTTTAATTGGATCTGATTTTAAATTTCTTGAAACTCTGAAACTCAAGACAAATGATGACCGTTTGGCAACATAGTATGTGCTTAGCAAATACTTAACGACCTGCGCCAAGACAATGACCCCTTCTCCCAAAATGTTTCTTACTTTATTAAGTATAAAGAACAAAAATGTATACTATGGCAGACACCAGATTTTTTTAAAAGGGAAAAGTCCAGATGTTTTGGATCATGTTGAGTCTCCCTGAGATAAGCCTTCCAGCTGTGCAAGGAAGTTGGACTTGTGGGGATGAACATGGCTCTCACACAAACTTTTATATTTCCTACTCTATTCCAATTCCTACAGAGGCAGACCTTGTGGAATGTTTTTCTTTGGCTTTGAATTTCTCAAGATAATGTTCATTAAAGTGAAAAGTCGATATCCATAGTTCAAGGGCAAAGGAGACCAGAAGGTACTGAAAAAATTAGAGTCCTGCAACCCAAGAAGGCTGCCGTGTTGTGCTGGCATATCAGGCCACAGCAGTGGAGTAGCCAATACTTGAGGTGAAAGCCACAGGGAGGGAATTAAAGCAGCTCCAAACCTCTTACTCAGCACATGCTGTTATTCATGCAGAAGCGGGGTTACCAGTAAGACTCAATGTGCTGACTCAGTGTCAGCCTACAATTCATATTATTAATACAGAAATCCTTCAATGGACTAACCCTTAATGGGCAAAACACCCTTATTATGTTTGGGTGAGCACACCCAGATGTAATTTTTGCTGTGGGTCGTGGAATTGTAATTTGCCCAATCAAGGGCACAGCTGGAATTGAGAGAAATACTTCCACTTGCAAAGTGTACATGGGCAGTGGAGCCCTTGAGAACAATGCCTTCCAGCTGTGACCTTGGGCAAAATGCTTACCTTCTCTAGGCCTCCCTCAGTTTCCCTATCTGTACAATGGGCATTAATTGGGGGAAATGGGGAATGCTCACTTTGCAGGTGGCCTGGGAGATTAAATATTAAAATGAATGATGCACTTGCCTCAGAACCCTGACAAGTCGTGAGTATTCAATAAATATGAATAGTAATTAAGACAGTAATTCAGGGCGTCCTGTTTCCATTCAGAGTATTAAGCGTTACCAGTTGCTTTTAATCAACTAGGCACTATCTTTCATATTTAAATTTATGTCCAGAAAGACTATTAGAAGGGAGAAAATTTAGAAAAACGTATTTAAGAAACAGAACAGGAAGTTCTGCCTAGTATTTGAAAAAAATGATAGTATTACTGTAGGATCTTAAAATCAGGATCTCACTCTTGTGATTCTATTGATGACAGTTGTGGACACATTGAATTGAAACCCTGTGTGATGGCCGTTATGTTAAAGGCTTTGCCTGAAATATTTCATTTAACCATTAAAATGACCATAGGAAATATGCTCTTATCCCTGTTTCACAGATTAGAAAACCGAGGCTTTGAGAGATTAATTTCCAAAGGACTCACTGCTACCACATTAGTTATTTATTGCTGTGTAAGAAACAATTCCAGCGCCAGGTTCAGTGGGAATTGAGGCAGGAGGGGATTGAGGCAGAAGGATTGCTTGAGGCTAGGAGTTTGAGACCATCTTGGGAAACAGTGAGACATGTGTCTCTTAAAAAAAATTAAGTTAAAAAAAATGAAATGATTCCAAAACTTACTGTCTTAAGAAAAACATTTTCGGGGCCAGGAGTAGGGTGAAGTAAGTGAGGTATAAGTCTGGAGTGCAAAATTTAAGGGGATGCCAAAACACTCAGCAGGAAAGAGAAGCAATATTTTTAAAAATTAAAATTAATGCCAAAAACCCCCCATGGTGAACAAAATGCAATAAATTTTAAATAAACGCAAGATCGGTGTTACTGATCTTTCCTTTTGCCTCAGACTCCAGTCTGGCTCGGTGCAGCATTGTTAGTTATCCTGTCTTGCTTTCAGTTTCCACATCTTTCAAACACCTTATCTTTTTCCAAGCTCTACCTCCTCATCTCAAATTTGTCTGCTTATCTCTGTCCCCAAAGCCACTCTTCTAGTCCAAGCTCTCTTCGTCTTTCGCTTGTGCTACTGGAATAGTCACTACAAATGTCCTTTCCACTTCTGCTCTGGGTTCCCCAGGAAGAACCTGAGATGAAGATTTGCATGCAGGAAGCTTAGCAGGGAGTGCACAGAATCCACGGGGAAGGGCAGTGAGGAAATCAGGACTGAGCCAACGGAGAAGTTGCACTGCGATGCACTCATGACAAAGTCCTCAGATGAACTCACAGGAAGCTCTGATGTCTTGAATTATTGCAAAGAAGTGGTCAGGACTTTATACCAATACCTGCCTCCCATTCCACATACATAATGGACGTATCATTGCATGCAAGCTTCCCTGAAGGAGGACCATGTCCTTAGGCTAGGCAGCTTTCTTCATCCAAAGTGAATTCCCAGACAGGGATCAGCTGAACACAGTCAGTCGCCACTGCTAACAGAAGCCAGGGGATTGAGCGCCTCAGTCTTGAAGCAGGTGATAGACGGCGGCATTGGGATGGCTTATCACAGCAGCCACTCCCTCTTCCAATCGACCCCTGCCCCCGCAGGGGCCTACTTTCAGCTGTTGGACAAACTGAGAGCTGCCCATCCCTAAGCCAGAACTTCACCATTCTCAGCCTGAAATGCTCTCCCACTCTTTGCCTTCCCAGCACTACTCATTCTTTGTCCTAAACGATCTTTGTCACAGAGCTCTTGCTGATCCCTAATTGTTTTCCCTGCTTCACATCAAAGCATTTCAAAACGTCATGGCTTAAAACAAGTATTTATCATTTCCCATGATTCTGTGGGTTGGCTAGATTGTTCTGCTGGTCTCACTTGGGCTCACTTCTGTGGTTGCAGTCTGCTGGCAGGTTGACTTGGGGTTGGGCTGAGCTGAGATGTGGGTCTCTCCCTCTCTACATGGTCTTTCTTCCCAGCTTCTTTCTGGTATGGTGGTCTCAGGCTGGGAATAGAAGCTGAAGACCTCTTGATGCCTAGGCTCTGCAACATGAATGATATCACTTCTGCCACAGTCTATTGGTCAAAGCAGGTTATGAGGACAGCCCAGATCCAAAAGGTAGAAGAAGAGACACTGCCTCTTGGTGGAAGGCGCTACAGTGACTTTATGGTTATACTTAAACCAATCTAAACTAAGCACCTATGCAAATCTCTCCCTAACCATGTTCTACTTTTTCTCCATAATTATTCTTATCACAGTTTGCAATCATGTTTATTTTTATTTAATTTGTTCTCCCGCTGCATTAGGAACTTTAAGAGAATAGATGTCATGCAGTTTCTCCACTTATCCCAACTGCTCAGCCCATGCCTCACAAATAGTTGGTGATCAATAAATATTGGTTGGATAAATGAATGTAAGTTCCCTCTCACATCCACTATTGTATGACTGCTGTGGATTTTGACAGCCCAGAGTTACTATCAAAATAGTCTGAAAGTAATAAAAAGTAAGAAGTGTCATTTTACATATCTCAGAGTAGAGGTTCTCAAAATACGGTCCCAGATCAGCAACATCACCATCACCTAGAAACTGCATAGTAATGCACATTCTTGGGCCCCATTCTAGACCTATTGGCTCAGAAACTCTGGGGGCAGGGCCAAGAGATCTGTCTTATTAAGCTTTCCAGGTGGCTCTGGTAAGCATGAAAGTTTGAAAACTGTTGTGCCAAGGTATGTTCCTTGGAACTAGCTTCACGGACTTAAGTGATATTTAAAGAAGAAAAGGTTTCAATGGACCAATAACTTGGAAATGTTGAGTTAAACATAGGTTTCTCTTCTGTAGGATTTCATTTGCTCAGAAGCTTTAATTTGCTAATGTACTCTGGGAGTCTCTGAGGTTTATGGTGTCCAATTCCTCTTCCAGGAGTGTTGCATGGGACTGGCATTTCATGGAATGCACTTTGACTCTTGGGAAAAACACTTCCCTAGATTGGAAGCAGAGTATATAAGCTGTCAAAAAAGAATTACAATTGAGAATTGTTTGTTCAAAAAGAATTTTGCAAGGAGAGAGGGGGGAAAGGGTTGAAAAATAACTGTTTGGTACTGTGTTTACTACCTGAGTGATGGGATTAATCATACCCCAAACTTCTCCATCACGCAATATGCCCATGTAACAGACTTGCTCATGTACCCCCTGGAACTAAAGGAAAAGTTGAAATTACTTTTAAAAACAAAAATAATTTTATAGCTAATGCAGGCGTCAAAAAACTTTCAGGGCTAAGTCATATTAGTTTGTTGGTAGAAGGTTATCACAGTGTTATTTTCAAAGTTGTGTTATTTATTATATATGCATTTGAGACTCTGTCTCCTGTGCTGGAGTGCAGTGGAGTGATCGTGGCTTACTGTAACCTTGAATTCCTGGATTCAAGCGATCCTCCTGCCCCAGCCTCCCGAGTAGTTGGAACTATAGATGTGCACCACCATGCCTAGCTAAGATTTAAATTTGTTGTAGAGATGGGGTCTTGCTTTGTTGCCCAGGCTGGTCTTGAGCTCCTAGGATTGAACCTTACTCCTGCTTTGGACCCTAAAATGTTGGGATTACAGGCATGAGCTATGGTGCCCAGCCCAAAGTTGAGTTATTTTTAAACAGAATTTTTTATTAAGTCCAACTTAGGGATGAGGAAATCAAGACTTAGGGGGGAAGAACTTGCCCAAAGTAATGAAGACAATGGTTATGAAAATGGGATCTCAAACCATACAAGATAGATGACTATAGACAAGTCACTGTTGAGAAAACATTGATATAGACAAGCAGGGCTTTTCTGTCTGGCTTCTTGATGAATATTGGTAAGTCCTGGGGATCCAGAACTTTCCAGTGGCATCAAGTCATGACAGGGAGCCAGCTAGCTGGAGCTGCTGCTGTTTCTTTCTACCTAGTGGGGGTATTGAGAGGCTTGGGATGTCGACTTTCTACATAGTTGGGTACTGAGAGACTTGGGATGCTCCTGGAACTGCCCATTATACCTACAACTCACCTTAAACAAGCAAGGCTGGCCATCCCTGTGAACATTTGGATACTATTTGGCAGATGCTCCAATAAAATTTTCTGAAATGAAGAAAAACTGGCATCTCTTGCATGGTCCTCATCTGATGCAAAGGCATTCCCCAGGCTGATTTTGCATTAGTAAAATACTAATAAATCATATTTTTCCCATCCCACTGTTGGTGCTATTCTGGGTTTCTGTTTATTAAGCAGAAGAAATCATTGTTGTATATACAATGACTCCGGACTCCTCCTCACCACACAAAGTCGCAAATCTAAGCTTCCAGTAAAAAGCACGAGTTAAATACCTATCAATGGGAAATAAATGGTTATTAGCACAGAAGAGACTAAAAAGCTATCATTTGAATTCCGTACCTTTTGCTTATTACACTATATGTCCTATTTATTATTAGCAACATCGTTATATAACTATGCTGTGATAGCAGCCACCTTTCATTTATTATGTATTATATGATTTAATTCTCAAAACAACACCATAAGGTAGCATAATTTTATCCCCATTTTTCTGATGAGGAAAGTGAGGCTTAGAAAGACTCTCATGCTTCAAAGCTTGACAGCCAGCTTAACTACTCTGTCATGCTGTATATAACAAGGAGAAATGTAAGAATAACTTAAATGTCCCTTCAACGCACTTGACTGATTTTTCTTTCTGGCGTGCAAAATCTTGAGATAATGCATTTTTAAGGTTCAGACCACTGAATTGCTTTTAAGAAATGCCTTTCCTTCTCCCAATCTATGAATTACAGAAAGCAGCATGGGGTTTTGGTGAGAAGCAATGGCTTTGATATGAGGAATGTCCAGATCCAGGCAGAGCTACTTTGTGGGATACAGTCCTTTGTCCTGCAAATGGGGAATATAGTGTCCCATGTCCCACAATTGTGGTGAGTGCTAAATGAGAAGATGTTTCCATGTAAATTTCTTGACTCAGTGCTCAGCACTCAGCAATTGTTCAATGAGTGGCGGCTGGCTCTGTTATTATTGCGGGAGTCCTTCAAGTTCAGCTGAAGAGTTCTCCAGTGTTTAATCTTTCCCACCCCTGTTCTCATAACTTTCATATATACCTTTACTTATTTAAGGCTCATGTCACATCTACTTTAAAAAGAGTTCGAGATGGAGTTCTAAGTCAATCTCTGTGTAAGCACGGCTGGCTGTGCATTTGTTGGCGATGTCACAGGTTCCAATTCTGATCCCAGTCATGTAAACTAGGCAAGCCTTGTGACTCATTTTCCTTATTTGTAAAATGGGATAAGGTCAGCACTGAACTCCTCAAAAGGTTGTTAGGAGGATGAAATAAATCAAACAAATGGAAAGCTACGATGTACTACCAGCAGTCATTACTGTCAGCTTCTAGCGGGCTTGTAAATGCTACAAAGGACATGCTCCGCAACAGGGAACAGCGTCAGACCATAATGAAACTCAGTGACAGATTAAAGTCTTCCTTATCTGTTTACTGCTGGGTCTTCCCCTGTGGACAGCCAATGAGAAAGGGTCAGCGGTCCTGGTTTCTACTTCCTCTACTGAACTCCCTGTGGTACAATTACTCACCTAAGGTCAAAAGGCAAGTCTTAAAGGCAGAGACCAGCCAGAAATCTCACTGGCTTACTTATGACGTTAAAGTGCTTCAGTCCCTTGGGGTGAAGATGCTGTGAATAGGTTTACTTCTAATTATGTACTTTCTCAAATTAATGATCAAGGCAAGGAAGAAACATACAGATACTCAAAAACATATTAAATATATCGCTATTATTCTTGATAACCTAGAAAAAGTTTCCACTGCTCAGAAGCTGAAGTTCATTTGTCATTTTATGTTTTAGATGCTGGACTCATGGAAGAAATATATTCTTTGACCTTTGTTACTTGTAGAGACTACATCTGCTCCCCAACCTCTACCTTCATGTGTTCTGCAGCCTTTGCTTTTGACAGACTGCCAACTGCCTTTTCTCCCACAAATTAGACTGAATGGCCAGAACTATTTGGGCACTGCTCTTGACGATTAAAATTGGAACATCCAACCACAGCCCACTCTGAGTAGGTTGGTACAAATTTATATCCTATGGCTGTGTGGGCAGCACCTTCTGAAGAGACAGCTGCTTGTTTGAAGGCTGGGATGGGCATTCTGGAGCTGTTTTGAATGTGTCAGATAGTAGGAGGCTCAGTTGTCTAGCAGTTGGTCAAGAGCTTGAATTTGTGAGGCAGATGACCCAGTTAGAGCCTGACCTTACTAGCTGTGTGAGCTTAGGCAAGTCACCTCACCTCTCTGAGCTTCTTTCTTTGCCTGCCTGCCTCCCTCTCTCTCTCCCTCCCTCTCTCCCTCCCTCCCTCCTTCCTTCCCTACCTTCCTCCTTCCCTACCTTCCTCCCTTTCTCCCTTCCTCCCTTCCTGCCTTCCTTCCTTTCTCCCTCTCTCTCTTTTTCCTTCCTTCCTTCCTCCTTCCCTCCCTTCCTGCCTTCCTGCCTTCCTCTCTCCCTCCCTCCCTCTTTCTTCCTCCTGCCCTCCCTCCCTTTTTCCTTCCTTCCTTCCTCCCTCCCTCTCTTTTTTCCTCCCTCCTCCCTTCCTCTCGCTTCCTTCCTTCTTCTCTCCCTCCTCCCTTCCTCTCGCTTCCTTCCTTCTTCCCTCCCTCCTCCCTCTCTTCCTTCCTTACTTCTTCCCTCCCTCCCTCCCACCCCCTCTTCCTTCCTCCCACCCTTCCTTCCCTCCCTCCTCTCTCGTTTTCTTCCTCCCTCCTCCCTCTCTTCCTTCCTTCCTTTCTCTCTCTTTTTTTTCTTTCTTTCTTAGATTTCTTCCACCAAAGTCTTTTCTTTTAAAGTGTGGCTAAAGTGGTAGCTGTTTTAGAGGATTGTTCTGAAGTTTAAATGAGAGTAAACCAGTAAAACACTTATATTAGTGCCTGATAGGTAGAAAGCACTCAATGAATATCAACCGTTGTTATTATTGATGCATGTGAAGTTCTTGGTACAAGTATGTACATGAAAGGTGGCTGCTGTTACTGTTAATACTGTTGGTGTTGTCCCTTGTCATCTGGACCTCAGATCAGCTCTATTTCTGCTCCCTTGTCTCACAGACCCTTACCCAATGGAAGTGGCTCAGTTACTTTCTGCTTAGAGGCTCCCTCTGCACAAGACTCAGACATGACTTCCTGGGGCAGTGGGTGGGAGACCTTCACCAGTATCTGAAATAGACTGCAAGCTGTCCTCACTCCCCACAGTCTTAGCCCTAAGATAGTGTAGTCCTCCTCTTCTCCTTCTCAACCTCAAATTCCTTCATATCTCTCCTACACATCCTTAGGTTTCCTGGTGAAATTCATTCTTCCTCCTCCTTTCGAATGTGTAACTGACTTGTCACCAGAGCTCAGTCATGGATAGCAGGTGTCCCAATCTCAGCCTTGCTCAGTGTTTGGATCAAAACTGAACTAGGGGTTCTCAACTCTGGCTACATATTAGATTTGTCTGATGGTGAGCTTCTAGAATATATAGCTGCCCTGTTGTTGATTCAATCCATCTGTGGGAGTGGTCCTAGGTATCTGTGTAGCTGACACTTTCATGTATTAACTATGTCAGGCACTGTATTCAGAGCTTCTCATGAGTTAGCTCATGAAATCCTAATAATAAGCATATGAGGTATGTTTATTCTTATTCTACCAAGAGGTTAAGTGTGCTGCCCAAGGTCACCTGGCAGAGGGGTCTCTTGGTCTCCAAAGCGATGGTCTCCTAATTACTAAGCTACTTCCTCAAAAATCTGTTTCAAGAACCGACTCAATATCTGAGCTTCCCTAATAGTCTCACATACTTTGCTTTTGGAAAGAGCCCCTGGGCCCACTGATATTGGTGGGTGCCTGATTTCAGCTGTAAGGCTAGAGGAGGTGGTGGTGTTGAGGTGATACCCACTATTTTCACACCCTTACCCACGCTTCATCTGCAAGGTGAGGCAAGTGTTAATCATGTTCCCAGAGACCCAGGGTGCATGGGCATTTATTTTAATTAGAAGCAATTAAAGAATTAGTCCTTATGGTGTGAGTATTTCCTTGCCCAAAGAAGAAAGGTTTTGGGTTTTGGCAAAACAGACAAAACATTAGATTCTTTTCCATCTCTGGTTTTATATTAAAAAATGAGGTGGATCTATGCATTTAGTCTATAATTAAATTTACTTTATTTAAATGTTTAGCTTTTTAACAACTTTGAGAATTAACAAAGAGGGTATAAAATAACTACAGTGGAGTAACCCTCCAGGATCTTATAAAACCAATACTTTATTATGAAGTGACACAACATATTTACACACATATACTTGCACACACCCCGACACACACTTACAAATACATTCACACATACTTGCTCACAATTCATACACAGAATAAACACACTTAGAGGTTTGCTATACTTTTTAATGGAGTATTAAGCCTCATTTTGGTTTTAGAAGTAGTAAATATTAACTTATTCACACATCCATTTATTTATTAATTCATTTAACAGATAGTTATTGAGCATGTGCTTAGCTCAGCATTGAGCACAAAAATAAATGCAACATGTGATTGCTTATGATTTGATTGGCAAGGCTATTACATTTCTATGTATGATGGTATGGCCAAACGAAGCCAACTTGGCCTTATTTCCTTTTTGGATTGGATTGTCAGACCAGGATTTCACAAGCATATTATAGACAAAATGTATCCTGATATGGACAAAGCATTTGACAAAGTCTCTTTTGCATCCATAGGGACAAGGTGGCAAATGTGAGCTGGACAGTAGTTTTAGGCCACTTGAGGGCAAGAATGAGGTCTTACCCATTCTGTACATGTGTTGCATACCGCAGTGCTTAGTGTATAGAAAGCATTCAGAAAACATTTGTCAATTGAGTATAAAATAAAGTAATGGCTCCTTAAACAATTGTGCTGAGAAGGCTTTTTAATGGCTCAGTGTTAGATTGAAGGTAGGTCTGTCATGGAATGTCACAGAACCCTTTACCCAGGCTTTTTTTTTTTTTTTAGATGGAGTCTTGCTCTGACGCCAGGCCGAAGTGCAGAGTGCAGTGGTGTGATCTCGGCTCACTGCAACCTCCACCTCCTGGGTTCAGGTGATTCTCCTGACTCAGCCTCCTGAGTAGCTAGGACTACAGGTGCGCGCCACCATGCCCAGCTAATTTTTATAGTTTTAGTAGAGATGGGGTTTCACCATGTTGGCCAGGATGGTCTCCATCTCTTGATCTCGTTATCCACCTGCCTCGGCCTCCCAAAGTGCTGGGATTACAGGTGTGAGTCATCGTGCTATGATTTTTTTTTTTTTTTTGAGACAAGGTCTTGCTCTGTCACTCAGGCTGGACAACAGTGGTGTGATCCCAGCTCACTGTAGCCTCAAACTCAAGTGATTCTCCTACCTCAGCCTCCTGAGTGTCTGGGACAACAGGCATGTGCCACCACACCTGGCTAAATTTTGTACCTTTTTTTTTAGAGACGGGGTTTTGCCATGTTGCCCAGGTTGGTCTCAAGCTCCTGGGCTCAAGTGATCCTTTCACCTCAGCCTCTCAAAGTGTTGGGATTACAGCTGTGAGCCACCACACTTGGCCAAGACTTTTTATTAGTAAATTAAATAGAATAAATCTGGGAAGGAGATTAGAATTCACGCTGAAATGCCAAATAACTAAGCTTTTAAAATCTAATGGATAAAATTTAAGAACAACAAATGTCACATGCTGTGTTTGCTTAAAAAGTTAATTGCATAACATATAACAATAGCTTTGAAAGACACATATCCTTAAGCCCTACAGTTTGTTTTTAGGAACATGTCCTAAATAGATAATCAGAGATAGGTACAAAGATTTTCCTATAAGGCATTCATCAAAACGTTGTTTATAATACAGACAAATTGAAAACAAGAGAAATGTTCAAAAAGACAGGTGCAGCAGACACTACCAGTTGCCCTCCCAATATTCATTTCCCTATATTCCTTATTAATAAAACCTGAGTTTTATTTAAGGCAGCAAAGTGACCCATAAAAGAAACTATATTTCCTGGTTTCCTTTGTAGCTAGAGGTTACCTTATTAAACCAGTAAGACATAAATGGAAGTTGCTGGTGATAAACTTACCTATAAATTAATGATGAAAAGAGACACAATACGTGCTAATGGCAATTTATCTCTGGATAATAGTATCATGGAAGATTTTTCTTCTCCTTTATTTTCAAGAGTTTGCAAATTTCCTGTGTTGAACATATGCTGCTCTTAAAACTAAAACACAAGAACAATAAAATTTACCTTTAAAAGAGTTCAGTTGAATTAAGTATGAGGAGATTGCTAACATGGTTGAATTCTTCCTTACATACATAGAATTTTAGGGTGCAGACATGGGAGAGACATGACTCTTGTACACCTGCACAGACTGGGGTGCTTTTTCCTGTTACCTTCTTTTACCCTTGCAGTAGCTCTTTTTTTCCCTTTTTTTGAGATGGGGACTTGCTATGTTGCCCAGGCTAATCTTGAACTCCTGAGCTCAAGTAATCCTCCTGCCTCAGCCTTCAGAGTGGCTGGGAGCAGTAGCTCTACAAGTTTGAAGGAATTGTCTCCTGCAGAACTTGATTCAATTCTGGGAGTCCATTGTGACCTGATCAGCTAGATGTCACAGGGCACCTTATAGAAGAAATGGCCAAAGAAACCTGGAGTTAGCCTAGAAAAGTCTAAATGGGGCCATTGTCTTCTTATATCTGAAATGCTTGCCATGTGGAAGAAAGAATATGAAGAGTTCACAACTCTCTCTTTATATGAGTCAGGCATGGGGCTAAGTGCTTGACATGCATTTATTTTTTAAATTTTGACCACAAGTTAAGATTGAGTATCTAGGTTAAGAAACTGAGGCTTAGAGGGCATGAAGCAATTTGCCCAGGATCACACAGCTAGTAATACTCAAACATGAGTTTGTCTTATGCTGGAACTAGAACTGTTGGCCTTGGTACATCTGCCAAGGAGCAGAATGATTTTCATGGGTGGAATTAAAGTCAAACACATTTTGGTCTTAATGTAGAGAGAAACTACCGAATCCTTTAAACCATTCAACAATGGAATGGACTGCTTTGTGGTGTTAAGTGAGGCCTTTCTCACAGAGAGGATCCAAGCAGAGGCTAGCTGGCTCTGAGAAGAGGAAGTTGTCTCAGAAGTTTCTTCCAGTCAATGTTGTACTGAAACCCAACATTGCAGGTGCTTCAGTGGGGTAAGCAGTGTCATTAGCAACCCTCTGACTTTTGTCTTTTGTTCACTCTGGCTTTTGTCTGCCATCCTTGTTTAGTGTGACTATGCAGGTAGGTCAGGTATGGCTTTCAAGCCCCCTTTTACTGGAGTCTCTTTCAATTCCTTTTTGAATCTAGCCATTTACACATCCAATCGGAGCTAATGATTATAATTATCATTTTTTTTCCTGAAACTGATAACCAAATAAGTTCAGAGAATGTCGGTAATATGACATCAAATAGCTATAGTGGCTTTTTTTTTGGTTACATTGGAATAAAGACATTCTTCTGACCATCATAAGGAAAACTCCTTAGAGAATCAGCTACTTATTGGGTTTTCTAAAGCTTATGGTTAAAATGTATTGAACAAATCAATTTTTTTCTCAAGATTTTTAAGATATGTATAAGATCCCTTCAAGGGGCCTGGCATTGCGGCCAACGTGATAGAAGTGGTCCTATTCCTGGCGAAACTGGAGCATACAGGTGTGTGGGTGAGACAGCACTGAGTCCAGGAGTCAGCTATTCCATGATGGTCTTGATAAGCACTATGAAGGAGTACGGTGGGCAATGAGATTTGATAGCATGACACCTAACAGAGGACTTAGGGAGAGCTGCAGCAGGAAATGCCATCTGAGTTGTGGCTGAAGGAAGAACAGAAGTTATTGAGGTGGAGTGGTGGGAGAAGAAGGTGTTAAGCAATGGAAACTGCAAGAAGAGGATCGTTCTTGGAAGGTATTAAATTGGATCCCAACCCATGCTGCAGTTTTTTCCTCTTCTGTATTTGGTATGAATAACTAATCTGAATTCCCAAGGCTGTAAAACCATCAGGGGAAAGTCCCTTGAATTCTATTTCACAAACTATTTGCCTTAGGGATCTAGGAAATTGTCCTTTTTATACCTGTTTGTGCTTTGGAGAACATAATCCAGGGTGAACCTGAGGGCTATGGATGTTGTCGTCAAATGAACAGAACCCTTCTCTCCTCTTCAGCCTCAAAACACCTGCTAGAAAAACCCCAAGACACACAGCGTATGTTCAACATATCCTGAGAAGGGCATATGCCACTCTAAACAACATCTGACATGTATCATGCTCCAATAAACTTCACTTTGGAACAAGGTCACAGAAAGAATGAATTTTGATCTTTACTCACAGTATAATTTTGCTCTTAAAGAGAAACTCAACGTTTAAAAAGTCATACATCCTTTCCTTATTTTTAGGACTATTTTGCTTCCAAATGTTTTCTGGCTAGCACCCAGCTTTTTAAAGAACAGTTTCTGAAAGTCACTTCAGCAGTTGAAAAACTTGGAAGGTAGAAACGGTATACAGCCCTGGACAAATGAATGTACTGAATATCATGAAGAAGATGTCGCTAGCCTCCGTTTATTAAGCATTTACTATAAATGCAGCACAGTCATAGAAATTTTCCACAAAATTTCTTATTTAATCTTCTCAAGTTATTTGTGAGCTAAGTACTATTAATCATCCCTCTTTTTTTTCTAATGAGAAAACAGGCTTAGAGGGGGTCTTAGCCCAAGACCACATAATGTATAAATGGAGGGACTGGAACTTGACCCCATTAATGTGTGACCATGAAGCCCAAGTGTTAACTCTTTATTCAAGTTGCTCCATATCTTGGAAACTGCATAATAGAAACACCGAGTTTCAGATATTTAGATGGATTCACACTTGGTACTAATTGTACTTAAGGTTCCAGGCCTCGACAACTCATGCAAACACAGCCTCTTCTCAACTTCACTCAAAATGTTCATCTATGACAAATAGCTTTAAAGATCCTGTGAATGTGTGGTTGAGTTAAGGTTACAATGCTAGGTGAAGCAGGGAAACTGGGGTGCATATATAAGGCACAGCTTTTAGAAACCTGCAGAGGTGATAACAAGTGCCAGAAATTACTCTACACAAGACAGATTTGACGAATACTACATGGGTGGTTGGGGAATAAGTGCTACTTAAACTTCATCGATGCTGGCCTCTCATTTCCATAATAATCACCATTCCTAATGTGGCTGCAGCCCTTCAAGCTGAATACAATTTTCTGTGTTTACCACTTTTAAAACCTTCATGTGTAGCTGGCTTTAGAAAAAGGTCATAAACATTCATCCATACAAAGGACTGTTATTCAGCCATTGAAAAGGAAGAGGGAGATGTGCATTGATATGGAAATTGTCCATGCTATGTACAATTTTAACTGAATAAAATCAAATTGCAGAAGAGTATGTATATTAGGAGTCTCTTGGCTGCAAGTGGCAGACAACCATGGGGAATAGCTTCAGTAAGAAATGGAGCTTACTATGAGTCTAAGACAGTTATAAGAACTGGAACAATGCTGGAGTCACTCAGAATTGAAGAAAGAGCTGCACAAAAGAGCTTTGGGAATGACTGGGACATCAGGGTCCTTGGCAATGGAATCAGGAACCTGAATGCTCTCAGGGCCAAGACATTCTCTCTCCCTTTTGTGTCTGCCTCTCACTGTTTGAAGCTTTTCCATGACAGTGGAGCCATGGATACCACCAACTCTGTATTTACGTTCTTTTTTTTTTTTTTTTTTTTTTTTGAGACAGGACCTTGCTCTGTTACCCAGGCTGGAATGCAGTGGCTCATGTAGCCTCAACCTACTGGGCTCAAGCAATCCTCTCACCTCAGCCTCCTGAGTACCTAGGACTACAGGTGCGCACCACCAGGCCTGGCTAATTTTTCATTTTTTTGTAGAGATGGGGTCTTGCCATGTTGCCCAGGCTGGTCTTGAATTCCTGGGCTAAAGAGATGTTCCCACCTCAGCCTCTCAAAATGTTGGGGTTGCAGGTATGAGTGACTGCATCGTGGCCTGTTATTATATTCTTATAGCTCCTTGACTAGAGGAGAACAGAGTTCCAGCAGTTGAAAAATCCCAGGAAAGGATTCTGATTGGCCTGGCTATGTTCACGTGTCTAGTGCTTGGAGCAATCACTGTGGCCAAAGAGGAAAAGTGGTATGAAACTTCTGAAGCCAGAAGGGCAAAGGGTAAAGCTAGAAGGAGATAAAGGATACTGAAAGACAAAAACCATAATGGGACCCAATTAAAAAAATATGTACACTCAAAAATCCAGGGGAATAAACACCAGGCTGTTAAAAGTGGTGATCAGTTATCTCAGAAGGTAAAGTTTTGCTTTCTCGGGAGTATTTCAATTTTATTTTCTAAGCCATTCTGCCTATTTTTGTATGTTGAAAAAAGTTTTAAGATTTTCATTGAAAGGTTAAGTAAAAAAATGTCCTAAACTGATAAGCTCTTTGTTTGTTCAGCTGATAATGTATCTCATTAATCAAACCCAAGAGCAATAATTCTAAAGCTTTTGCCAATCTGGTTCATATTTGATATTATTTAAAATAACTTGTTTTCTTTCATTATTCTCCTCCAAGCTAATGAATTCCCTTTCATTTAATTGTATAGTTAGGCTTTTGTTTGGGAAAGAACTCTTTTTCAGAGCTGATCCAAAATGTGTTTCAAGAAATGGATAAATTTTTGGCAATGTAAGTTATGAAGCTTTGTACTGTCTATAAGAATTGCTTAGTGCTAGCACATTCAGTAATCTGAGCCACTCTTGTAGGTGATAGGATATAGACCTAATGCTTGGAAGAAAAACCAGCACCCAGTCCCATTCTTTGGGTTTATGCCCCATTCTCCCTTTATCTAGCATTGGCCCCTGTTCTGCAGCAGGCTGATTAATGGACCCATCACTTATATCTTTGCAGTACAACTGTGGATTCCACTCTTCAAATTATATTAACAATTCCCCTATTACTAAAAAAATGACTCATATTTATCAAGTATTCAGTGTGTTTATTCAGACATTTATCTCATGGACTTTTCAAATTTATAGTCAAAAGCAGGTATTTTGTAGACCTTGGGTTCTTGTTTAAATGGGTAAACAAGTTCGTTTTGGGTCCAAGAATTGCTGAATAGCTTGTTATCCTTCCTCTCACAGTGAGCCACCTTTTGAACAGGTGTTTTTCTCCTGCCCAGGGAGAGTCTAAGCCGTGAAGAAAATAGATGAATGCAAGTGTTGGCAGCACTCCTAGCACTAGGAATTTGGCTGTTAATTAAAAGCCCTAATATAAGAAATTCTTCTTTGGACCCTCAGGGTGTAAAATTCCTGTAAGGGAAGCTCCAGTCCTTTTTTCTCTTTGTTGTTTCTCAAAAGTTCCAATGAAACTTTATTTACAGAAACAAGCAGCCAGCCCATGGGCTGTAGTTTGCGAATTTGTTTTTCAAAAATATTATATTAAAATATAATGTATCTTGATAACTGAGGGTTTGGTACCCTCTTGAATTTTGCACCCAAGGCTAGTGTTTCACTTGCTTCACCCTAGTCCTGGCTGTAAGGCCGATAGCCTCTCCGGGAGCCGGATGGACAATACCTACCCACTCTGCACCTGATAACACTTATCAGGAGGCCGGACGTCCTACTGGCGCCTGCCTTCTCCATGCAGGCTCCCCACACCCACTCCTGCATTCCACCCCTAGCCCCACACTCAGCACTAAATCATACTGTCAGCCCAAAATTTAAAAATCCTGTCGAGAGCCTAACCAATGGCAGCTCACCAAGTCTGGGTCCAGTCTCTCTCTCCGACCAATAGAGGTGCCCATCCTTTGTTTCCTCACCAATCAATCTGTTACCTTCTCCAGCCCACCTGTGGGTAGCCCTGCTGGGCTGCCAATGGCAACTTGCCAAGTCCAGGTCCAGTCTTTCTATGACCAATGCAGTTGCCCATGCTTTGTTTCGCCACTGACCAATCTACTGCCATTACCCCCTATAAAACCCCACGCCCAGAACGGCCAGGTGCAACTTCTCTGGCCCCTTCTCTGGACCACAGAACCTCGCCCAGGAGCTGAATAAACTGGAATTTAGTTTTCCTTATACTGGCCTCAGTTTCCTAATTTTAAACTTGACAATAAGCCTTACACTGGCATTTATCATGAAGTTTT
>CAUYLG010025476.1:0-25001 GCA_963573385.1 Cacajao melanocephalus
TTAAAAAAAAAAAAAAAAAAAAAAAAAAAAAACGAAGGAAACTGAACAAAGAACAGATTTGAAGGTAGAAGATCGAGTTCTGTTTGATCACATTGAATTTTTGATGCCTATTAGAAATCTAAGAAGGTAAGTCAGGTAGGCAGGAGAACATGCCAGTTTGGAGTCTCATTGAGAGAACAGGGCTGAAAACATATAGGTGGCCATTACAGAAGTGGTATTTAAAGCCATGCTGCTGTATGAAAGCATCTGAGGATGAAATTTCAAGAGGAGAGAAGAGAGGAGGAGAGGAAAGGAATAAGGAGGGTTAAGCTGGTCTTGGCACACTCCGCATTTAGTTGAGCTGAAAAGGAGGAATCAGCAAGGAGACTGGCAAGAAGAAATCAATTCGGTAGCAGGAAAACCACATACCAATCAAAAAAGTTAAAGGAGTTGACCAAAAAGAGGGAATGGGTCAACTATGCTTGATGCTGCCAAGAGATCAAGTGAAATAAGGATAGAGAAGTGCCTACTTGGTTTACAGGTTAGTGATGATAACTTTCACAGTCAAACAAGTAATCAATACCCCTTATATGGTCAATTAGTAACTTCAAGTTGTGGATATTTAGTAACCATCATAATGCCATGACTTCGAAAGAATGGTAGGTGGCAATAATTTGAGGGCAAAGGAATGTCATTTCAGAGCTCTTAACCCATCAGCACCTTACTTGATGTGGAATTTCGTGTATCTTGTCAGGACACCAAAGGGTTTTTATATTCATTCTTGTGTTGAGAATCAAGCTCTCCAGTGTTGTTACTGGAAATGGTTAAGAGTAAAACTAAATATCTGAATATATTTTTGCACCACATATTATAATGTGAGTATGATTAGTCACTGCAGAAAACTCTTTTAGCCTCAAACAGTGAAAAGCAGTCAAGATGAGACTTTTATATGGTGTTTCCCTTGATGTACCAGGCATTATAAGGGAAGTAAATCAGAAACAAGATATCATTTCCGAAGTCATGTACACATTTATTTCCTTCTAGAATTATGTTTTCTCTCAAGTCCATACCCATGTTCCACTTTGAAACTGATCACTGTCTCTATGAAATACATGATAACACCTCGATGCATTCTCCTAAATAATCAAACTTGAACCTTTTTGTGATTCAGTTGTCTCTGAAATCTTTGTATTTTCTTCTCTACTAATTTGGGGAAGCTACACTTGAGTAAGGGTCATTTGGAGGGAAGATGGACATCATGAAAGGTAGTAGGCCTCCTGCAGGTTGCTATCGTTAGGCTTTCGCTTGCCACTCCTGACTCTTACTGCAGGTTCTCCTGATTTGGTTGCGGCCTGACTCTGATTATGACCCTAAGTTGGCAGTCAAATTTCATCTCACATTCCCCTTATCTGTATGTTTCATCTAAATCTCATTTATTATTTATTCATTTATTTATTTAACTAGTATTTATTAAATACCTGCTATGTTTTGATATAGCATTTAGGCTAAAACAATAAATTAAATGGACTTTCTGCCCTTACAAACTTTGCAGTCTAGCAAGGGAGACTAGTTCTGTTTTCTTGGGTTTTTGTTTCTTGCTTTAATCCTAACTTGGGATCTTGATCCTAACTTCTGCTAGCTCCTTTTGCTGATGACTTGGTTTTGATATTCTTTTCCCTGATGCAGTCCTGCAGAACAGCAGTAAGGATCTCAGTCAGAGGCTTCCCCTGGTAGCATGTGTCAATAATCTACTTACATCTGGCATTTTGGACTTTCACAAGCAAGCTTCCATGACATCTAAATCGATTTAAGAAATAACAGACCGAGCGTTTTGACTTAAACTTATTTTCATTTTTAATTAACCCAACACTTTCAAGTACATTAAACAATTAATTCAAATCAAATAGTGATTGATTTTTGTTATTAAATTGATGAATTGCTATATCTAATAGAATAGTCATGGCAATTAAGATGGTAAGAATAGTTTTGCAGAAAGACAAGGTCAGAATGATGACAGCCCAAACAAAGTGATCAATGGTAAGGGGCTTGAAGACAACTTACCAATTTTATCCCTTTCTGTTTCTGAGTGGATCCACCCACGGACATTTTCAAAGGTTACAGTTAGGCTACATGAGAACTCTACTATCCAAAGAAAAATGGTGGTCTTTGTCTTTCAACAAGCTTTTAAGACTGCCTCCTGTAAGGATAGCACTACCTCACAAAAATGAACATCTGAAGAAATAAGAAAAAAATATGAAATCCCAAATGTAGACATTCATCCATCCAGTTGTATTTTTCAAATGTTTGAAAAATTTTGTCAGCATCCACTTAGAACCCCCATTTTTAAATTTTGGTTACCTGCATGAAATTCACTTGAAAGTTTATGGCAGCAGGGACTAAATGTAGAAAGCATTGACACTGAGATATGTGAAATGTCTAGCTTATGATATGCAGCATGATTGAAAATTGAAAGTGGGCTATATTTATTGAACAGCTTTGATTCATGAATAACCATGACTGTCCTATCTGGATTGCCATCTCTGTCACTGGCCCATACAAATAAATTATTAGGTTCAGTTTTGAATTTATGAACCCACTGGCATTAAGTGTCCTGTGACTGGTAATTTCTGAATCTGAGAGCAGAGTCCCTCAAGCTTTTCAGAACCTAAAAGGATTTTTATGTGCATACAAATTCAGAGCAGATGCCAGTCTGGCAAGAAGGGAGAGTAAAGAATAAGGCCAAATTTCATAATCATTTCTGTGATTTTTCCGAGATCAGCAAAACAAAGTAAATTGTGATAATGGAACGTTGGATGATCAGGGTTTTCTTTCACTCCTTCACTCATCAAACCCTTACTCAGTATCAGGCACTGTGCCAGGCACTGGGAATATACATATTAATAAGTTCTAGTCTTTACCCTCAAAAAGCTAACAGTCTAATATTAAGGAGGTTTATGGGAAGTTGAAGTTGAAAAAGAAATACATTGGAACAATACAATTCTCGTGTCTCTAATTACACCCAGGATTCCATAGCATCCTGATCTTCTGAAGAAACGGTGTGAATAAATCCATGCCAATGCCCTATATGAGTGTAAGCTTCTCTATTTTCATGAGAATATGCTTCTGTCCTGAAATTGTCCTTAATTTTCCTAAATAAATCAATAAAATAGTTTTGTTAACTGAATAAAATAGATATGAAACTTCTTTTACTAGACATTTAAAAAATACTAATATATTTCATATTCTGCCTGTGGAACAAAATCTTCCATGATTACCAAGTTTGTGGTGCTTGTATTCATTCATCCCTTCTTGTAAGATAATTATTAACTGCACTTTTATCTTTTTAATAGCTGGACTCATTTTAACAGTAAGCAACAATGTATTTTGTAGCAGCAGTTTAAGTGCACAGTATCCTTGTTTCAATTCTCAACATTTTAGTGATTATGACTAAGAAAAAAACAAAAGACAAAACAACTTGTCCCATTTTACAATACTCACTAAAAGGCACCTCTAGCAACTTCTTTGCTTGTGCTATGTGCAGGACTCACATGTGATCATTTTAAAACTTCCAGAGGATATGCAACTCAGAAGTTCATTTTAGACATGTCTAAAGCCATTTCCACTTATTGATTGCACTGAAAAGACACCAATTGTGTTTTGCTCTATATAAGAAGTTATGGTGGGCATTTCTTCGGGGAAGAAGGGACAAGGTTGTTGTTGTTCTTTATTTTATGATCTGACTCTAATCATTAGAGTAAGGGACAAAACAAATGGGCCTCCCTATTCTCTGACAATAACTCACGTTAGGCAGATTGTATTTAATTTGTTCAGTCGGGGGAAGGAAATGTATATGTGTTATTATGGACTTTCAGATACAAGTTAAAGGGGAAAAAGAAGCTGAAATGAAGCCAGTCACCAAAAAGCTAACAAAGATTATTTTCCATATGCTGTGTGGGTAGCAGCCATTTTACAGAGTCTCTTTGGCCTTTTATTAATACTACATAAAAGTAAAAATATAAAAAACTAAAGAAGAAAATAAATGCAAATTCTATCCTTTCTTCTATGAAATTCTATGGACTCTCATTTAAATCAAATAGCTTTTGTGTTGCTATCATTAGATTTCTTTCTTGGCTTATTTTCACCAACTGTTAGGCTAACTAAAAATTATGTTTTCTGTAAATCATCAAATCAAAAGCAAATTTAAGGAATATTTCAGTTGTCTAACTTGTTCTTTTCTTGTCCTATTGAAACACAACTCTATAATTTTTATCAAAAACAAATACTTTAGTGTGTTTTTGTTTCATTTGCTTGTAGATGCATGGCTTCATGGTTGAAATTAACCAAAACACTTTCAAAACATTTTTCTACTGAAATGTTGACATATACTATTTTCAAGACTATTAGGATATTTTCCTGAATATATTGTTGTAACACAAATAGAACCAAAAAAGTATTTATGATATGTTTTATCATATTCAGAAGTATTTCTCATTTTCTTCACTCTTCAACATGAATGTGAATTTACTGAACCACCTTTAAACAGGGGTTTCTATCCCTAAACCCAGTCATCCATGAGTTCATCAAATGTCCATTCTCAGTTTCACTCTATTACATAATGCACATTTGTACAAGCAGCACATTCATACAAAAAAATGAAATCACAAATGTAGATATAAACTTATTTATAATTGACATTATAAGAATGTCGATTACTAATTGACTATGCCAACTACTAAAGAGCTGACACTTCATTTTCCAAAGGGCAAAGCTTTTTAACAAGTCTACCTAAAGTACACAAATTATTTTATTTTACAAATACTTGAATATCTTTGTTGAAATTTTCTGAGAACAGCCCATTTGAAAATTCCTAAATTGTAAAAAAGTCTTTTTCTTTTTGAGGGCTGGGTTTATACCTTAAGCACCTGACAGTATACTTGTGACAGAGGAATACTAAATAAATAAGTGTTGATCAGATAGATACAGACATGGGCTTGCTTCATATACTAGGAAATGAAGAAATTGTATCAAGTGTTTAAACACAAAAAGAAAAACGTTTACAAAATACATACTTAGCATTATAAGAATGCTAATTGCTAATTGACTAATTGCCAATTACTATATAGCTGAGACTTTATTTTTCAAAGGGCAAGCCTTTTTTCTTTAAATCTGCATACAGACAAGTGCACAAATCATAAACTTACAGTAATAGCTGAATTAATTACTATAAAGCACATACACTTGTCTAACCATAATCCAGGTCATGAAGCAGAACATTACTAAACCCCAGAGACCCAATTTGGGTCTCCTACAATCACTATCCTAATTCTTACCCCAAAAAGACACTATCCTGACTTCTCTTTTTTTGACAGATAAAATTATATGGATTTATCATGTATATGATGCTTTGAAGTATATATACATCATGCAATGACTAAGTCTACTAATTAACATATGCGCTACTTCACATAGTTGTCATTTTTTGGTGAGAGCACTTAACATCCACTCTCAGCATTTTTAGAGAATGTAATATGTTATTAACGATAGTCACAATATTAAACTTACTGATCTTATCTAACTGAAATTTTATATTCTTCGACCAACCTCTCCCTGGTCTCAGCACTCCCAATCATTCTAACCCCTGATGAATACCATTCTGCTCTCTAATTTTATGAGATCAACTTTCTTAGAGGCCACATATGAGTAATACCATGTGGTATTTGTCTTTCTGTGTCTGGCTTATTTCACTTAACCTAATGGTCTCCAGATTCATCCATGTTGCAGATGGCAGGATTTCTTTCTTTTTTATAGTTTAATGGTATTTCGCTGTGTCTATATAACACATTTTCTTTATCTGTTCATCTGTGGATGGACAAAATATGATTCCCTATGTTGGCTATTGTGAAGAGTGTTGCAATAAACATGAGAGTGCAGATGTCTTTTTGGCATACTGTTTTCATTTTATTTCAATATATAACAAGTAGTGAGACTGCTAGATTACATAGTAGTTCCATTTTTAATTTTGGAGGGAACCTCCATACTGTTTTCAACAGTGGTTGTAAACAATTTACATTCCTGTCAATGGAGGGCAAGAGTTCCCTTTTCTCTACTTGTTATCTTTTGACTTTTTGATAAAAATTATTCTAATATGTTGAAGTAAGATCTCATTGTGGTTTTTATTTTCATTTCCCTCATGATTAGTGAGATTGAGCATTTTTCCATATACCTGTTAGCCATTTGTATCTCTACTTTTGAGACATGTCCATTCAAGCCCTTTGCCCATTTTTTAGTTGGGTAATTTGTTTTCTTGCTATTGAGTTGTTTGAGTTCCATATATATATTCTGAATGTTAATGCCTTATCAAATGTAGAGTTTGCAGATATTTTTTGACCATTCTGTAGGATGTCTTTTCACTCTGTTGATTGTTGTCTTTGCTGTGCAAAAGATTTTTAGTTTGATGTAATCCCATTTGTCTTTTTTATTCTTATTTTTTTTGCTTTTGTTGCCTGGTTTTTTTTTTTTTTTTGATGGGGGAGGGTCATATCCAAAATCTCATTGCCCAAAACAAGTTCATAGAGCTTTTTCTCTTACATTTTCTTCTAGCAGTTTTACAGTTTTATATAAATTATGTTTACATCTTTCATACAGTTTGCATTGATTTTTTTTTATGTGGTGGAAGATGAAGGTATAATTTCAGTCTTCCACGTATGGATACCCAGTCTTTCCAGAATCGTTTATTAAAGAGACTATCCTTTCCCCATTGTGTTCTTGATACCTTTCTCAAAAATCAATTGATCATAAATATGTGGATTTCTGGGCTCTTTATTCTGTTTCATTTATCTATGTGTCTATTTTTATACCAATAGCATGCTGTTTTGGTTACTATAGATTTCCAGTAAATTTTGAGTTTAGAGCATTTGATACCTCCATTTGTATTCTTTTTGCTCTAGATTGCTTTGGCTATTTGGAGTCTTTTGTAGTTCTATATAAATTTTATGACTGTTTCTATTTCTGTAAAAACTGTCATTAGAATTTTGATAGAGAGTACAGTGAATCTTTAGGTCCCTTTGGGTACTATGGACATTTTAACGTTAATTTTTGCAATCCACGAACATGGATTTTTTTTTCATTTATGTCTTCTTCGTTTTTTTATCAATGTTTTATAGTTTTTAGTGTACAAGTCCTTCAACATTCTGCTTAACTTATTCCTAAGTATTTTATTTTTTTCACAGCTAATTTAAATAGGATTGTTTTTCTGATTTCTTCTTCCGGTAGTTCACTATTGGTGTATAAAAACACTAAATTTCATATACTGTAGGTGTATAAAAGCACTACTAAATTTTGTATGTTGATTTTTTATTCTTGTAATTTCCATTAATCTGCTTATCAGTCCTAAGAGTTTTTTGGTGAAGTTGTTAGGATGTTTTATATATTAGATTATGCCACCTCCAACTTCTTCCTTTTCAATTCTAAAGCTTTTTCCTTCTTTTTCTTGCTTATTTGCTCTGGCTAGGACTTCCAGTACTATGTTGAAGAGAAGCGTAAAGAGTAGGTGTCTTTGTCTTTTTCCAGACCTTAAAGGAAAAGCCTTTGACTTTTCCTTGTTTAGAATGATGTTAGTTGTGTGTTTGTTATGGCCCTTACTGTGTTGAGGTACTTTTCTTCTATACCTAATTTGTTGAGAATTTTTACCATGAAAAAATGTTAAATTTGTCAAATTTTTTTTGCATTTACTGAAATGATCATAGAGTTTTTATCTTTCATATCAGTAAAATGATATATTACATTTATTGATTTGCAAATTTAAAGCATCCTTACATCCTGACACTTGATCATTATGAATGATTATTTAAATGTGTGGTTGAATTTGCTTTGCTAGTATTTTGTTGAGTGTTTTTGCATGTATATTAATCAGGGATATTGGCATATAGATTTTTGTGTGTTTGTGTCATTTTGAAATCATCTGGAGCTTTTTATGTCTTGTATTTTTTACTCAACATTATGTTGTAAGAGTCACCCATATTGTTACATGGAACTGCAGGTAATGCTGTCTTCTAAACTACATCGTATGAGTACCCAAGTAATTTATCGTTCTACCATTGACATACATTAAGGTTTGTTCCAGTTGGGTCTATTATGAATAATACTAATTATATAAAACAATTTCAGGAGAATTATCTATTTTACAATATTGAGCCTCCTAATTCATGATTATGGTATATTCCACTTTTTTTTTTTTTAAAGCCTTCCTTGAGCTTTGTGAATCTAGGTCTTGAAAGTCTTTTCTTAGATTTATCTCTGTGTTACTATTTGGTGCCATTTTAACTTATCTTTGATTTAGATTTCTTTAACTTTGTGTTATGAATTTTTTAATATGTGAAATATACAGAAGAGAATAGTGAATTTCTATGAACTTAACACTCACCTTCAACTATTACAAATGAATGAACAATCTGTTTTGTGTATAATGCCACTTAGTCAATCTCCTATATTATTTTGAAGCAACTGCCAGCCATTATACTATTTTACAGAACAGATTTTCTTAAAATCTGTAAAGTATATGCTTTTAAAAAAAAATTCCACCTCTCTGCTTCCTGAGAAGATGCAGGTTAGAAAATGTTCTCAGTGTAAAAAGCTGCAACTAAAAAAGCACAACTAATTTAACTCTGTCTTCAAGGTTTCTCTTGGTCTCTGCCTACATTACTTACTAGGTTCTCCAATGTCTATCTCTAAGCAAGTGTAGTTTATCATTCAGCCAAAGATTTAACAGGGTTTACACTCAGATTGTGGCTCTTATCCTTTCTGCAGTTCTCTCAATTCTTGAATTTTTTCAGCTGCTCTTTCTGATAAACTTCCTTTGCTACTCCAACTGATAAAACTTCGATCTTTTGCCAACATTACCAGAGGGATTGAAGAACATCCAAAAACAAAATAAGCCACAAACTCACAATTCTTAATGTTGCAATTTCAGATTTTCAAGAATAAACTCTTCTCTAGCTCCTGTCTGCTTTTACGTGCTTGCCATGATTTTAAAATTCTCATTTGGGGCAGGGTTTGTATAATCATTTTACTTGTCCACACTTCTATCATTTTGTTAACAGCTCTAAGATCTGTGGTATATTTTCTCTTTATCCATAATTTGTACACCCTCTTCTCCCTCTCACCCTCCCCTTCCCCTTTTTCTCCTTCCCTTCTCCCTCCCTTTCTGCCTCCTCTTATTTTGATCACTCTTAATTAAAAGAAATTTACAAAATATGTGATACTTTCAAAGCATTAACCTTGTCTTTATTCATTTTCTTAATGTTTGTTTTTCAAATTCATTTTGTTGTTCCTGTCATTTTTATATCCTTCTTTCTACTTTATTTAGGTTTAAAATTTATTGCTCTATTTTTAATATCTTAAGATAGATATATCACTGACTTTTGGCTTTTATTTTTTTACAGTATATAGATTAAGTCTATACATCTCCAAAATTCTCTATTTCAAGCATCTCATACAGACTGTATCATAAAACATGATTAGTTAGTAACTTTTAAACATTAATATTCTTCTACCTGAAAGTATTTCAGATCATAACTTTTGTTCTTTCATTAAAGTAAGATGTATGAAATAGTGTTATAATATGTCAACCTAAAAGGAAGAAGCTGAGAAAAAAATGAATATAGATAGAGTGTTTATTTGGGCCAACTTTGAGGATTACAACTCACGAGCATAGATTCAAATTGCCCTGAATATACACTCTGTTTAGCAGCAGTAACAAGTAGATTTTTAAAGACAAAAAAAGAAAAAAAAAAGGGAGTGGTTGGAAGGGAGCGGCTGATAAAGTTGTTTCTCAGGAATTCTCATTCATTTACAGAAATAGCATTGATTAGTGATTGGCTATACATTGTAAAGCTATAGGGTTATAGTGTCTGATATGGCATTATCAGTTCATTTATAGCTACTTGTAGCAATAGCAAGCAGTTTCAATGATGAATACATAGCTCAAAGGGGAAGTGGGGCATGATTGCAGTCTCATTTTAATGTTTCTCTGGCTATAATAATCAAAAGGACTTGCGTTCCTCAGATAAAATTTCTTTTCTCAGTTTATAGGTCATCTCACAAAATATATTCAAGTACATCAGTTGTCATTAAATGCTCCCAGAATTTTTTCCTATTCAATGTGCTCTCTTTCAAAACGTTTGAATAAAGAATGTGAAGAATGGAACTAATATTTGTAAAAGACATACAATGAACTACATGTATTAGGAAAATATTTAATTATATTTATAACCAATCTTCTTCAGTATTTTTTCTTTATGCAGCAATGACAGTTTCTAGGAAAAATAAATACCTATTTATTCAGTAAGTAATATCCATTATGTTCTTTTTGCATTTTAAACTTTTTTACCTCATATCATCTAATCACTGTTGAACTGCCTCATAAATATTCAAAAGCTTAATTAAGCATCATTTATTTATTTTATTTTATTCATTAAATTGCATCCTTTATGGTAAAATTACCTCTGGGCACAAAGTAACCAATATGCATGCAATTTAATAATACTGACTGCCAGCATATCTCAAAGTATTGATTGTGAATAGCCAATTTAATAACTATGCCTAGTACTAAATTCAAGAGATTAGGATGCTGGAAATGAATTAAATTGAGGCAAGCAGGACTTTGTCAATCAAAACAAATTTATCTTTCACGGAAAATGTGCTCCCCATATGTAGGATTTCAAAACTCTTAGAAGAACATGCCTGATCTTAGATGTAGTATAAGAAAGGAGGAATGTGAAAGGCCATTTAAGCACTATCAGGAAAAAGGCTGTAATATTCCAAAATGTAGCTGAAGGTAAGGAATTAGTAGAGAAAGTAAGCTATCAGTGAAACATCTGTCCTCTAACCCTCAATTTAAATTAGTTGCAAATTTTGTGTTCAGGAATGACAGTAAATGGAATGAAAGCATGTAAAACTAGCTTTCCTTAATTCCTACTTAAAGCACCCATGAAACCATCAGAAAAGAGAAAATCCCCACTGCTATCACAGTGAGTGGTGTAAAACAAAGTTATCAGAGTGTTTTCCAGGTTTTTCTTTCCTTTCATTTTTGTGCAACGACCCAGCCTCAAAATTCCATTTTCTAGGTTCAAGCAAGCAATGAAACAGCCTCCGGCCCTTTATCATTTCTTCAACAAAACAACTGCACTCATGCATATGAAGCTCTGCTTCTCAGCCCACACCTGGATAGATTTATTTAGGTTGTTTGAAACTATGAGTAGAGGCTTATACCAACAAGCAATAATCTGGCATCTCCCTCCACAGCATAGGTTACTGGTATGGAAGATAAAGTCTAGAAATGGATGTCTCACCATTCAAATAATCCTTAAACTCATTTTTAGAACAGTTGAAGAACATTCAGATAAGGTACAAAGGTGATTAGACTGAACACAAATCTTTGAAAGAAGAAAACATAGGAGTAAAACCTTTGAAAAAAGGAAACAAATGGTAAGCTCTACTATGAATTCCTTTTCCTAGAAAAGATTTTCTTGTAAATCAGAAGAAAAATTTTAAACAAACAGTTCTAGATCTCAATAAAATACGAATAGTTCTTTTATATTTAAAGAGCAATTCAGAATAGGAAGAGAATGCAATAAAATCAAAATCAAAGTAACTAAAATATTCACTGCAAGCAATAAGATATAAACTTGATACTGCTATTTAAACCAATGCTTCAGAGTACAAACTTGAGAAATAATATTAGAATGCAAATAAATAAGAAATGAATAAGAAAATTTTAAGACGTGAGAGAAAACGGTAGACAAGAATGGAATAGATTTGGTTTATAAGTAATAGGTATCTGCAAAGAAGATAGAATATATGGAACAAAAGGAGTAACCAAAAAATAGTGAACAAAAAAACAAAAATAAAGAAAACATGAAAAAAATTTCCAACATTTAAGATAGAGAAATTCCAATGTTTGAAGAAATATTAAAATCTTAACAGCCCATCTTTATCATTCCTGTAACTAACCCATCACCAAAGACTGGTGATTTTATCTTCTAAATATTTCTTGGCTCTAACTGGGTGTGGTAGCTCATGCCTGTAATCCCAGCATTTTGGGGGGCTGAGGCGGGCAGATCACCAGATGTCAGGAGTTCACGACCAGCCTGATCAACATGGAGAAACCCCGTCTCTACTAAAAATACAAAATTGGCTGGGCGTGGTGGTGCATGCCTGTAATCCCAGCTACTTGGGAGGCTAAGTAAAGAGAATTGCTTGAACTCAGGAGACAGAGGTTGCAGTGAGCTGAGATCATGCCATTGTACTCCAGCCTGGGCAACAAGAGCGAAACTCCATTTCAAAAAAACAAAAACAATATATATATATATATATATATATATATATATATTTCTTAGGTCTATACACATCCCTATAATCCACCGCTATACCCCTAGTTTAAGCTATCCTCATTTCTGTCCAAGACTCCAGCAGCATCTCCTAAAAGTTCTTGCTGTATCCACACTAACCCCTTTCCAATCTGCCCTTCATATTTCAACTGTTTATTCAGTAAGACAAATTATCGAGTGCCTCCATGTGCTACCATAAAGCAATCATGAATAGATAAATTAGGATAATTTTATATGTGATAATTATAATAATTGTTACAATAAAAATCAAAATAATGTGAGAGAGATAAGGAAGAGGTGGTTTCTTTAAAGAAGTGGCCAAGGAGGCTTCTTGGTTAAGCTGAAACCTATGTGAAAAGGAGATAGCCATTTGGAGGACTGTGAAAAGAGCTTTCAGTCAGCAGACACCAAAAGCTAAAAGAAGGATAAGATTTATGTAGTTTAAAACAACTAACTTTATCCTGTTGTGTTTATCTTTTCAAAACACAAACCTAACTGGGCCACACGCACTCTCCCAACTTCACCCTGCTTAAAAGCATTCCATGTTTTACACTTACACATAGGACATTTTTGTTTTTTACTAATTCTAGCTCCCTAACATGGCAAACTACAAGCTCTGGCTCCATCCATGACTCTAGTATCAAGTGCACCACACTCAGCATCATCCTCCACATCTGCCTAACTGTACTTTCTTCAGCCCCACATGCTACTCTTTCCAGAAGGCACACAGGATGCTTCTGCCTTCCCTCCCTCTTTGCTTGTTGAATCCCTAATCATCTTTCAGCCTTCGGAGTAATTAACTCTTCCTTAGTGAAGACTTCCCTGACCAGCTCCTGTCCGATGAGTCCTATCCTGCAAGTTAGATCTGTATCAACATGTAGCTTCCCATAAACCTCTGGTCAAAACCCCGGTTTTATATTTGTGTATGTAATCATTTATTCAATGGACAGTGTCCTAAACAGACTGTAACTCCAAGAGGGTAGGGACTACATCTGTTTGGACTCATCATTAATTCTCAGTTGCCCATAGGCACAGTGATTGGTAAATAATACATGTTCAAAAAATATTTCTGAATGGATAGTTGAATTAACAAGTTTTTAGAACTCAAGACCTGGTAAAATATCAAATTTCAAAATGTATTTTGATTAGTAAAAAATAAAATCAATTAACAGAAAGACAAAATTTGATTTAAAAATAAAAGCAATTAGTAGAAAGACAAAATTACTCTCAAAGATGCAAAAATCAAAAAGATTTTTCTTCTACACTTAAAGCAGGAAATAGAGTGGTGTCTATTAAATGCAGGGAGTACAATGTTCAGTTAGCGGTGATCACTAAGTACAATGAAAGATATAGAAATAATATAAGTGCTAAGAGTTGCATTTTTAAAACCTAACAAGTAGGCCAGGAATGATAGCTCATACCTGCAATCCCAACACTTTGGGAGTCCCAGGCAGTAGGATTGTTTAAGACCAGGAGTTCTAGACCAGCCTAGGCAACATAGCGACACCCTGTTTCTACCAAAAAAAAAAAAAAAAATTAAAAATTAGCTGGGTGTGGTGGTGCACACCTGCAGTTCTACCTACTAGGGAGGCTGAGGCGAGAGAATCACTTCAGCCTAAGAGATCCAGGCTGCAGTGAGCTTGGATCATGCCACTGTGCTCCAGCCTAGCACTAATACAGGACTAGTAAAATGAGACCTTGTATTAATCCATTCTTGCATTGCTATGAAGGGCTACCTGATACTGGGTTATTTATAAAGAAAATAGTTTTAACTGACTGATAGTTCCATAAGATGTGTAGGAAGCATGGCTGAGGAGGCCTCAGCAAACTTACAATGATGGTGCAAAGGGGAAGCAGGCACATCTTACATACCCAGAGAAGGAGGAAGAGACTGGTGGGAGGTGCCACACACTTTTAAGCAACCATATTGCCTGAGAACTTATTCACTATTATAAGAACAGCAAGGGGGAAATCTGTCCCCATGATCCAATCAACTTTTACCAAGCCCCACCTCCAAATTGGGGATTACAATTTGAGATGTGATGTGGATGGGGACATAAATCCAAACTATAGCAGACCTTGCTTAAAACGACAACAGCAAACCTGAAAATGGCAGATGAGAGGCAGGACTAGCTTGCAGCTCCTGCTCAGAAGGACAGAGCAGCATGTGGAGAATCACATTGTGAACTTTTATCCCAAGAACTACCACAGGAATATACCAGGAAAGCCAAGAGAATCCACAGCCCCTTTGAAGGAACTGGATCACCACTGAACACTCCCTGAGATGCTGAAAAACTGTGAGTCCACTTGCTTTTTCAACGGAGAGGCACATGGTCTGGGACAGGTTCTCAGGACTGGTCACTGGCTGCCTGAAAATAAACTGAGTGCCGTTGGAGAGGGGCATGATGGGAGTGAAACAAGCTTTAGGACTGCAGGCTGTGTAAGAACAGGTTGAGACTTTTTTACTGCTGGCTTTTCCTCACTTTCTTGGTGACCTGTATGACTCAGCAGAGGCAGCCATAAATCCCCTTGGGAATATAACCCCATTGGACTGGGAACCACATCCCCATTATCCACAGCAGCCACAGCAAGCCCCACCCAAAGAGAGGCTAAGCTCAGAAACGGCTATCTCTGCCCCTACCTGGTGGTCTTTCTCTACCCGCCCTGGTACCAAAGACAAAGGTCATAATTTCTTGGGAGCTCTATGGCCCTTCTCACTGCCTGAGAACCTTGAATACTTCACCAGTTGTCCTTAGGGCAAATTTGCATATTCCCTATAGGATTGCAGCTGATGTGCTCTTGAAAGCACCACTACCTGGCTGGACGCCAACCAACACAAAACAGCACACTAAACAAAAACACAGCCAAGGACCTTCACAGAGTCCACTTCACTCCCTAGCTAACTCCACCAGAGCAGGTGCTGGTATCCAGGCTGCAAGACCTCAAGATGAATCACATCACAGGACTCTTTGGAGACAGTCTCCAGTACCAGTCCAAATGCCAGTAGCCCCTCTGAGTGGCTAGATCCAGAAGAACAAAAACACTAACTACAGCTCAGCTCTCAGGAAGCCCTATTGCTAGGAAAAGGGCAAGAACACCACATCAACAGAGCACCCAATGAGACAAAAGAACTGAATAACACCCCTTTAATTTCAGATCTTCCCTCTGACATAGTCTACCCAAATGATAAGGAACCTGAAAAACAATTCTGGTAATATGACAAAACAAGGTTCTTTAAAACCCCCAAAAGATTATACCAGCTCACCAGCAATGGATCCAAACCAAGATGAAATCTGTTAATTGCCAGAAAAAGCATTCAGAAGGCCAATTATTAAGCTAACTAAGGAGGCACCAGAGAACGATGAAGTCCAACTTAACGTATTCAAAAACATGACACAGAATATGAAGGGGAAATTCTTCAGTGAAATACACAGCACAAATAAAAAAACAATCACAACTTCTGAAAATCAAGGATACACTTAGAAAAACAAAATGCACTGGGAAGTCTCAACAACAGAATCATACAAGCAGAGGAAAGAACTTCAGAGCTCAAAGACAAGGCTTTTGAATTAACTCAATCCATCAAAGACAAAGAAAAAAATTTTTTAATGAACAAAGCCTTCAAGAAGTTTGGTACTATGTTAAATGGCTAAACCTAAGAATAACTGGTGTTCCTGAGGAAGAGAGAAATCTACAAGTTTGGGAAACATATTTGAGGGAATAATTGAGGATAACTTCCCCAGCATTCCTACAAATCTAGATATCCAAATAGAAGAAATTCAAAGAACAACTGGGAAATTCATCACAAAAAAGATCATCATCTAGGCACACAGTCATCATGTTATTTAAATCAAGATGAAGGAAAGAATCTTAAGCTATGAGGCAAAAGCATCAGGTAACCTACGAAGGAAAACCTATCAGAGCAACAGCAAATTTATCAGCAGAAACCTTACAAGCTAGAAGGAATTGGGGTCCTATTTTTAGCCTCCTTAAACAAAACAATTATCCCCCAATAATTTCATATCCAGTGAAACTAAGCTTTATAAACAAAGGAAAGACACAGTCTTTTCCAGGCAAACAAATGCTGAGAGAATTCACCACTACCAAGCCAGAACTACAAGAAATGCTAAAAGCAAGTCTAAATCTGGAAACGAATTTTCAAAATACATCAAAATACAATCCCCTCAAAGCATAAATCTCACCAGTCCTATAAATCAATAACACAATGGAAGCAAAAACCAAGGTATTCAGGCAACAAACAGCATGATGAATAGAATAGTACCTCATATCTCACTACTAACCTTGAAGGTAAATGGCTTAAATGCTCCACTTAAAAGATACAGAATGGCAGAATAGATAAAAATTCACCAACCAAGTTTCTGCTGTCTTCAGGAGACTCACCCAGCACATAAGGACTCACATAAGCTTAAGATAAAAAGGTGGAAAAATATATGCAGTGCAAATGGATACCTAAAGTGAGCAGGAGTTGCTATTCTTAGACAAAACAAACTTTAAAACAGCAGTTAAAAAAGACAAAGAGGGGCATTATATAATGATAAAAAGACTTAGTCTAAAAGGAAAATATCACAATTCTAAATATATATGCACCTAACATTGGAGCTCCCAAGTTTATAAAACAATTATTACCAGACCTAAGGAAGTAGATACATGACAACATATTAATAGTGGGAGACTTTAATATTCCACTGACAGCACTAGACAGGTCATTGAGAGAGTAAATCAACAAAGAAATAATGGACTTTATGCCCTAGAACAAATGAACTTAACAGATATTTACAGAACATTCTACCCAACAACTGCAGAATATATATTCTATTCATCAGCACATGGAACATTCTCCAAGATAGAACATGTAATAGGCCACAAAACAAGTCTCAGTAAATTTAAGAAAAATCAAAATTATATCAAGTAGTCTTTCAGAACACAGTGGGATAAAATTGGAAATCAACTCAAAAAGGTTTCCTCCAAACCATGCAAATACATAGAAATCAAATAAATTGCTCCTGAATGATCACTGGGTCAACAATGAAATCAAGATGGAAATTTAAAAATTCTTTGAACTAAATGATAAAAATGACACAGCCTATCAAACCTCTGAGATACAGCAAAATCTAAGAGGTGATAAGACGAAAGTTCATAGTATTAAATGCCTATATCGAAAAGTCTAAAAGAGCACAAATAGACAATCTAAGGTCACACCTCATAAAAATGAAGAAATAAAAACAATTCAAACCCACATCCAGCAGAAGAAAAGAAATAACAAAGATCAGAACTAAATAAAACCAAAACAAAAAAAAAAAAAAAAGAAAAATACAAATGATAAATGAAACAAAAAGCTGGTTCTTTGGAAATATAAATAAAATTGATAGACCATTAGCAAGATTAAACAAGAAAAGAAGAGAGAAGATCCAAATAAGCTCAATTAGAAACAAAATAGGAGATATTGTAACTGATATCACAGAAATACAAAAGATTATTCAAGGCTATGATGAACACATTTACATGCATAAACTAGAAAATCTAGAGGAGACAGATAAATTTCTGGAAATATACAATCCTCCTAGATTAAACCAAGAAATATGGAATCTCTGAACAGACCAATAATGAGCAGCGAGATTGAAATAGTTATTTTTTAAATACCAACCAAAAAAAAAAAAAAAAAAAAAAACAGTCCAGGATCAGATGGATTCACAGCTGAATTCTATCAGACATTCTAAGAAGGATAGGTGCCAATCCTATTGATACTATTCCGAAAGATAAAGAGGGAATCTTCCCGAAATCATTCAGTGAAGCCAGTATCACCCTAATGCCAAAACCAGGAAACGACATAACAAAAATAGAAAACTGTAGATCAAATCCCCTGATGAACACAGATGCAAAAATCCTTATGTCACAAAGATAATCCACCATGATCTAGTGGTTTTATACCAGGGATGCAGGGATGGTTTAACACTTAAGTCAGTAAATGTGATATACCACATAAGCAGAATTGAAAATCACATGATCATTTCAATAGACACAGCAAACGCTTTTGACAAAATCCAGCATCACTTTATTGAAACCCTCAGCAAAATCGGCATAGAAGGGACATACTTTAAGGTAATAAAAGTCATCTATGACAAACCCACAGCCAACATTATGAATGGGGAAAAGCTGAAAACATTTCCCCTGATAACTGGAACAAGCCAAGGAACTAGATGATGATAACTAATCAATACAGTACTGGAAGTCCTAGCCAGAGCAATCACACAAGAGAAAGAAATAAAGAGCATCCAAATTGGTAAAGAGGAAGTCAAACTTTCACAGTTTCCTGATGATATGACTCTATACACAAAAACAGTAAAGATGGATTCAAATAGCTCCTAGAAATGATAAATGAACTCAGCCAAGTTTCAGGATACAAAATTAATATACATAATTCAGTAGCTCTGCTGTACACCAGCAGTGACCAAGCTAAGAATCAAATAAAGAAATCCACCCCTTTTACAACAGCTGAATAAAATACTTAGGAATAGACCTAACCAAGGATGTGGAAGACCTCTACAAGGAAAACAACAAAACACTGCTGAAAGAAATTGTAGACTACACAAACAAATTGAAACACATCATGCTCATGGATGGGTAGAATCAATATTGTCAAAAAGACCAAACTGCCAAATGCAATCTACCAATTCAATGCAATTTCCATCAAAATACCACCATCATTCTTCACTGAACCAGAAAAAAAAAGCCTAAATTCATATGGAACCAAAAAAGAGCCCACAGAGCCAAAGCAAGACTAAGCAAAAAGAACAAATCTGGAGGCATCACTTTGCCTGATTTCAAACCGTACTATAAGGCCATAGTCACCAAAACTGCATGGTATTGGTATAAAATCTGGCACACAGACCAATAGAACAGAATAGAGAACCAAGAAATAAAGTCAAATAATTACAGCCAACTGATCTTTGACGAACTGAACAAAAACAGAGAGTAGGGAAAGGACACCCAATTCAACAAATGGTGCTAGGATAATTGGCATGCCACATGTAAAAGAATAAACCTGGATCTTCATCTCTCACCTTATATAAAAATCAACTCAAGATGGATTGAAGACTTACATCTAAAACCTGAAACCATAAAGATTCTAGAAGATCACATTAGAAAAACCCTTCTAGACATTAACTTATGCAAAGACTTCATGACCAAGAACTCAGCAAATGCAACAAAAACAAAGATAAACAGATGGGACTTAAACTACAAGACTTCTGTACAGCAAAAAAAATAATCAGCAGAGTTAACAGACAACCCACAGAATGGGAGAAAATCTTCACAATCTATACATCCAACAAAGGACTAATACCAGAATCTATAAAGAACTCAAACAAATCAGCAAGAAACAAACAGTCCCATCAAAAAGTGGGCAAAATACATGAATAAACAATTCTCAAAAGAAGATATGCCAATAACTAAGAAGCATACGGAGAAATGCTCAACATCACTAATGATGAGGGAAATACAAATCAAAACCACAGTGTGATACCACCCAACTCCTACAAGAATGACCATTTTCAAAAAAATCAAAAAGTAGATGTTAGCATGGATGTGGTGAAAAACTTACACTTTTACACTATTGGTGGGAATTAAACTAGTACAATCACTATGGAAAACAGTGTGGAGATTCCTTAAAGAACTAAAAGTAGATCTACCATTTGATCCAGCTATCCCACTACTAGGTATGTACCCAAAGGAAAAGAAATCATTATACAAAAAAGATACTTGCATACACATGTTTATAGGCAGCACAATTTGCAATTGTAAAAATATGGAACCAACCCAAATTCCCATCAATCAATGAGTGAATAAAAAAATATGGTAAATACACTATAGAATACTACTCAGACATAAAAAATAGAATGAAAAAATGGCTTCACTGCAACCTAGATAGAACTGAAGACTATTATTCTAAGTGAAGTAACTCAGGAATGGAAAACCAAACATTGCATGTTCTCACTCATATATGAACTAAGCTATGAGGAAACAAAGTTATAAGAATGAAACATTGGACTTTAGGGACTCAGGGGGACTAGTGGGAGGTGGTAAGGGATAAAAGTTTTCCCACTGGGTAAAGTGCACACTGCTTGGGTGATGGGTTCACCAAAATCTCAGAAATCACCACCAAAGAACTTATGTATATAACCAAACACCACCAAAAACCTATTGAAATTAAAAAACAGAAAATAAAACATCAGAATTTTTTTAAAAAACCTGACAACTAGAGAGAATATCCAAGATGGCCGAATAAGAGCAGCTCAGGAGTGCAGTTCCCAGTGAGGACAATGCAGAGGGTAAGTGATCACCACATTTCCAAACAAGTTTTTACTGCCCAGAGACCAGGAGATTCCCGGGCCAAAAAGTACCATGAGTTTCCAGCATGGCTGTTTCAGCTGGTGCCATGGGTTTCCATAGAAAAACTCAAACAAATCTGGGCGGCCATTTCAACTGGCACCCGGAACGCCTGGGAGACAGAATCACCCACTGAACTGAAAAAGAGAAGGCTGAAACAGGGAGCCAGGTAATCTGGCTTGGCAGGTCCTACCCCGACAAAGACCAGCAATCTGAAACAATCTGGAATGAGTTTCGCAGCAAGCACAACTCGACCCAGGATGATCCAGCACGGTGGAGGGAAGAGCGTCCACCATTACCAAGGCAGTACACCACTACCGAGGCAGTCCGCCATTACCGATGCAGTCCATCATTACCAAGGCAGAAAGCCATTACCGAGGCAGTTCTAACTCTACCTCTGTAAACAAAACTGCAAGGAAGTTTACACAGTGGGTGGGCAGAGCCCAGGAACACCTCTGTTGGCAGACTATGACTAGACCACCTCCATGGTGGGCAGGGCATATCTGAAAAAAGGCAGCAGCATAACAGGAGCTTATAAATAAAGCCCGACCTTCTCAGGCCAGAGCACCTGGGAAAGACGCAGTTCTGAGTTCTGCTGCACCAGACTTAAACATACCTGCCTAGCAGCTCTGAACAGAACAATGGATATCCCAGCATAGCACTTGAGCTCCTATAAGAGACAAACTGTCTCCTCAAGGAGCTCCCTGACCCCTGTATATCCAAAGAGACACCTTATAAAGGAGAGCTCAGGCTGACATCTGGCAGGTACCCTTCTGGGTCACAGATAACAGAAGAAGAAACTGGCAGCAACCCTTACTGTTCTGCAGCCGCTGCAGGTGATCCCCAGGCAAGCAGGGTCTGGAGTGGAGCTGCAGCAGTCCTGCAGCAGAGGGGACTGACTGTTAGAAGGAAAACTAAAAAACAGAAAGAAATAGCTTCAACATCAACAAAAAGGACCACCATTCAGAGACCCCATCCAAAAGTCACCATCCACAAAGACCACAGGTAGATAAATCCATGAAGATGGGAAGAAACCAGTGCAAAAATGATGAAAACACCAAAAACCAGAACACTCCTCCTCCTCCAAGGGATCACAACTCCTCACCAGCAAGGAAACAAAGCTGAATGGAGAATGAATCTGATGAACTGACAAAAACAGGCTTCAGAAGGTGGGTAATAACAAACTTCTCTGAGCTAAAAGAACAAGTTCTAACCCAATGCAAAGAAACTAAGAACACTGAAAAAAGATTAGACGAAATGCTAACAAGAATAAACAGCTTAGAGAAGAATATAAATGATTTGAAGGAGATGAAAACACAGCACAAGAACTTCGTAAAGCATACACGAGTCTCAATAGCCAAATTGACCAAGCAGAAGAAAGGATATCAGAAACTGAAGATCAACTCAATGAAACAAAACTAGAACACAAGATTAGAGGAAAAAAAAGTAAAAAGAAATAAACAAAGCCTCTAAGAAATATGGAATTATGGGAAAAGACCTAACCTGCATTTGACAGATGTACCTGAATGTCACAGGGAGAATGAATCCAAACTGGAAAACACTCTTCAGGATATTATCCAGAACTTCCCCAACCTAGCAAGGCAGGCCAACATTCAAGTCCAGGAAATACAGAGAACACCACAAAGATATTCCTTAAGAATAGCAACCCCAAGACACATAATCATCAGAATCACCAGGGTTGAAATGAAGGAAAAAATGCTAAGGGCAGCCAGAGAGAAAGGTCGGGTTACCCACAAGGGAAGCCCATCAGACTCACAGCAGATCTCTTGGCAGGAACCCCACAAGCCATAAAAGAGTGGGGCCAATATTCAACATCCTTTAAGAAAAGAACTTTCAACCTAGAAATACATATCCAACCAAACTAAGCTTCATAAGTGAAGAAGAAATAAAATCCTTTATGGACAAGAAATTGCTGAGGGATTTCATCACCACCAGGCCTGCTTACAAGAGCTCCTGAAAGAAGCACTAACCATGGAAAGGAAAAACCAGTACCAGTCTCTGCAAAAACGTACCAAATGGTAAAAAGCATTGACAAAATGAAGAAACTGGATCAACTAATGGGCAAAACAACCAGCTAGCATCAAAACGTCAGGATCACATTCACACATAACAATATTAACCTTAAATATTAATGAGCTAAATGCCCCAATCAAAAGACACAGATCGACAAATTGGATAAAAAGTCAAAACCCATTGGTGTGCTGCATTCAGGAAACCCATCTCATGTGCAAGGACACACACAGACTCAAAATAAAGGGATGGAGCAAGATTTGCCAAGCAAATGGAGAGCAAAAAAAAGCAGGAGTTGCAATCCTAGTCTCTGATAAAATGGACTTTAAACCAACAAAGATCAAAAGAGACAAAGAAGGGCATTACATAATGGTAAAAGGATCAATGCAACAAGAAGAAGTAACAATCCTAAATATACATGCACCCAACACAGGAGCACCGACATATATAAAGCAAGTTCTCAATGACTCAAAAAGAGACTTAGACTCCCACACAATAATAGTGGGAGACTTTAACACTCCACTGTCAATGTTAGACAGATCAATGAGACACAAAATTAACAAGGATATCCAGGACTTAAACTCAGATCTGGACCAAGCAAATCTAATAGACATCTACAGAACTCTCCACGCCAAATCCACAGAATATGCATTCTTCTCAGCATCACATCACACCTACTCTAAAATTGACCACATAATTAGAAGTAAATCATTCATCGGCAAATGCAAAAGAACAGAAATCATAACAATCTCACAGACCACAGTGCAATCAAATTATAACTCATGATTAAGAAACTAACTCAGAACCATGCAACTTCATGGAAACTGAACAAGTGGCTCTTGAATGCTGACTGGATAAACAATGAAATGAAGGCAGAAATAAAGATATTCTTCAAAACTAATGAGAACAAAGAAATAACATACCAGAATCTCTGGGACACTTTAAAGCAGTGTCAGAGGAAAATTTATAGCAATAAATTCTGACATGAGAAGTGTGGAAGATCTAAAATCGACACCCTATCATCAAAATTGAAAGCTAGAGGAGGAAGATCAAAAAAACTCAAAACCTAGCAAAAGACAAGAAATAACTAAGATCAGAGCAGAATTGAAGGAAATAGAGACATAAAAAAACCCTTCAAAAATGAATAAATCCAGGAGCTCTTTTTTTAAAAGATGAAAAAATAGACAGATGGCTAGTCAGATTAATAAAAAAGAAAGGAGACAACAATCAAATAGATGCATAAAGAAAGACGAAGGGGATATCACCACTGATTCCACAGAAATACAAACTACCATCACAGATTACTATGAACAACTCTATGCCTATAAATCAGTAAACCTGGAAGAAATGGATAAATTCCTGGACACTTGCACCCTCCCAAGCCTCAACCAGGAAGAAGTTGAAACTCTGAATAGACCAATAGCAAGGGCTGAAGTTAAGGCAGCAATTAATAGCCTACCAATCAAAAAAAGTCCAGGTCCAGATGGGTTCACAGCCAAATTCTACCAGACGTACAAAGAGGAGCTGGTACCACTCCTTCTGAAACTATTCCAAACAATACAAAAACAGGGAATCCTTCCCAAATCATTTTATGAAACCAACATAATCCTGATACCAAAACCCAGCAGAGACTCAACAAAAAAATAAAACTTTGGGCCAACCTCCATGATGAACACAGATGTAAAAATCTTCAATAAAATGTTGGCAAACCAATTGCAACAGCACATCAAAAAGCTTATCCATCATGATCAAGTAGGCTTCATTCTGGGGATGCAAGGCTGGTTCAACATACTCAAGTCTATAAATGTAATCCACCACATAAACAGAAACAAAGACAAAAAACACATGATTATCTCAATAGATGCAGAGAAGGCCTTTGACAAAATTCAACAGCCCTTTATGCTAAAAACTCTGAATAAGCTAGGTATTGATGGTACGTATCTCAAAATAATAAAAGCTATTTATGACAAACCCACAGCCAATATCATACTGAATGGGCAAAAACTGGAAGCATCCCCTTTGAAAACTGGCACTAGACAAAGATGCCCTCTCTCATGACTCCTATTCAATATAGTATGGGAAGTTCTAGCCAGAGGAATCAGGCAAGAAAAAGAAGTAAACAGTATTCAATTAGGAAAGGAAGAAGTCAAATTGTCTCTATTTGCAGACGACATGATTGTATATTTACAAGACCCCATC
>CAUYLG010025478.1:0-11881 GCA_963573385.1 Cacajao melanocephalus
TTCCTGTCTCCATTGTTAAGCACAATTATTGGCATAAAAGGGGTTTTTAATACCCATTTTTGGACTGCATTCTAGCCTGGGCAATAGAACAAGAATCCTGTTCTCTCTCCCTCTTTCTCTTCCTCTTTCTTTCTCTCTTTCTTTCTTTTTTTTTCTTTCTTTCACTCTTTCTTTCTTCTTTTCTCTCTTCTTCTTTCTTTCAAAAAAAAATATATATAAGGGTATAGACTGGTAAACATGGTCCTAAGTTTAATAATATTCATAGGTATTTTTGAAATAAAAAGGCTTATCATGTTTCAAGATATACACCTTACAGACTGTTGATTTGTTTATATCTTGGTTACAAAATTTAATGCTTAGCAGAAAGAAAATTTTCTTATGCTTTATATCCCCTGATACTCCTGAAATGAAGTAAAACAAATGTTGTTTGTGTCTCCAAATAGAGTCAAAAAAAAGATGAACTCATGTACTTACATCTAGAAATGAACTCTAAGCCTTTTAATAAAAGTAGCTAGGATAATCCAAAAACATGTATATCTATGATCTTTTAAGCAAACTTCTTTTCCCTCTAATTCTCAGAAACTTCTGTGAAAATTACTGATATCTACAATAAATGATTTTGAATGGTGCCAAAATATTTAAACAATGGAGAAAAAAACTTAAGCAGATTAAGCTGCCTGTGAGACATAGGCAAGGAGATGAATGGTTTGAATGATATAATTGGAGAATTTATGAATGACCTGGCCAGAAATGCAAGTCACCTGGGAGGGCTGGTCCACTGTCTAAAGACACCGTGTTCTACTGTGGTAAAATCAGGTGTGCTGAAGAGGAAGCTGAGTTGTGCCAGTAGCAAAGGTCTGAATTAACAAACTGTATTTTTTTAATTTCTATAGTCTGAATACGATGGGGCAATAAAGCTATACTCAAAGAAGATACTTTAGGGAAAAATTTTGGAGCTGGGTGGGACTGAGTGAACCATCCTGTCCAACAGTCTCTGCCAAGGGCAAAAAAACTGAGAAAATGCTTCCTAGTCATTTGGTAGTTCAAGAAATCACCCCTGGAAAAGTTTTAGCTCAGTAGCTCAAGTCACAAAACCAGATAATATAATAGATTTTGCTTCAATTCCAAAAAGACTGCAATTGATACATGAAAGATAGTAGTAGACAGTAGAGCTAGAACTACTAAGCGATGTATCAGCACATAGCGCTGGTTATAAAGTCTTCACACGGACATCAGATTTAACTCCATTTAAAACAATTATTTGAGGAATAGGCAGAGTATGGGGCAATAACTCACATTACACAATGCATTTATGTAAAGCATCACTTAGCCAGTTTTCACGGTCAATGCCAGCTCTTTTGGGTCCAAGATGATTAGGACACACCTGTGTGAAGTACAGTCTGGCAGCCACAGAGAGGAAGCAAAACACATTTCCTAATTAAAACTGGAGAGAAACTGTGGGTGCTGGGAATGTAATTACATGAGTTGGAAATGGGCCAGGATTTTGCTAGAGCTCTTAAGATCTTTCAAAATGAAAACTCATCAGATTTTTAAGTCTGAAGTTTCTTTTTTATTTTATAGGGGTTAGAATACCTAAGGTGAAATCTATCTTCTTAACCAAGTTTTAAGTGTACAATCCAGTATTGCTGACTGTAGATTAAATGTTGGACAGCAGATCCCTAGAGCTTACTCATCGTGCTTTACCAAAATGGTATTGGCTCCTGATTAGTAACAACCCATATCCCAATCCCCCCAGCTTTGGTGGCCACCATTCTAACTCCCTGAGTCTATGAATTTGACTCTTTTAGATACCACATGTAACTGAAATCTGTGACCAGCTTTTTTCACTCAGCATGATGTCCTCAAGGTTCATCCATGACAATACCCATGTTGTTTCATATTGCAGAATTTCCTTCTTTTTTCAGGCTGAATAGTGTTCCATTGCATGTATATAGTAATGTGTCACTTAATGACAGGGAGACATTCTGAGAAATGCATCATCAGGTGATTTTCACCGCTGTGCAAATGTCATAGAATGCACTTACACAAGCTTAAGTGGTCTAGCCAACTACATTCCTAGGCTATATAGTATAGACTATTTCTCCTAGGCTAAAAACCTGTACAGCATGTTCGTGTACTGAATACTGTAGGCAATTGTAACACAATGGCAAGGAGTTGTGTGTCTAAACATAGGAAAGATACAGGAAAAATGAAGTATAAAAAATAAAAAAAGATACACCTGTATAGGGCACTTACCACAAATGGAGCCTGCAGGACTGAAAGTTGCTGTGGGTGAGTCAGTGAGTGAGTCGTGAGTGAATGGGAAGGCCGAGGACATGAGTGTGCACTGCTGTTGACTCTATAAACTCTGCACACTTAGGCTATGCTCAATTATTAAAAACCACTGTTAACAAAACAACCACTGTTCTTTATTCAATAATAAAGTAACCTTAGCTTATTATCAGCTTTTACTTTGTAATTATTTTTTAGCTTTTTGACTGTGTTGTAATATATCTTAGCTTAAAGCACACATTGTACTGTGGTACAAAAGTATTTTTTCTTTATATCCTTATTCTATAAACTGTTTTCTTTTTTTAACTTGTTAAACTTTTTTGTTAAAAACTATGACACAAACACACACATTAGCCTACACCTACACAGCGTCAGGATCATCAGTATCATTGTCTTCCACCTCCACATCTTGTCCCAAGGTCTTCAGGAGCTGTAACATGCATGGAGCTGTCACCTCCTAAGATAATAATGCCTTCTTCCAGAGTACCTCCTGAAGGACTGCCTGAGGTTGTTTCCCAGTTGACTTTTTTAATAGGTAGAAAGAGTATGCACTAAAATAATGACTAAAAGTACAGTATAGTAAATGCATAAGCCAATAACACAGTTGTTTATTATCAAGTACTATGTACTCTACACAATTGTATGTGCAGTAGCATTGTAGGATGGCCAGCACAGTAGGTTTCTTTATACCAGCATCACTATAGACTCTTGAGAAACGCATTGCACTTTGACCTTATGACTACAACATCATTAGGAAATGAAATTTTTCAGCTCCACTACAATCTTAGGGGATGACCATTGTATATGTGGCCCATCATTGACTGAAACGTCGTTATGTGATGCTTGATTATACATTTTCTTTGAATGGACAAAGAAAATGTACGATCATGCATGTATGTTTCTATATTTTGACTATCAAATCTGAATTTTCTTAGAAAACCACTAATAACACATCAGGTTCATTCTACAAAAGACCATGATTCCATTTTGGCTCCACAGGAAAAGTTTATTCTCCCAAAACATCCCAACCCCATCCCAGGTACTTAGGTGATTCATAACTACTCGTTGCTAATCAAAGATGGATCAGTCATTAAGCCCTTTTAATGTTAGAAAATTCACCACGCCAGTAAACCTGGAGCCCCTCACATAAACTTTAATGAATGGAACTGGCTTGTATAGCAGCTTTCTTGTTTGTTGTTTTCTTTTTTCTTCTGTCAGAATAGTTTGATAATCAAAATTATGCAGTATTGCATCCAGAATCAAAGAAACCTGATTTCAAACCCTAGCTCAGCCATTTTCTAGCTGTGTGACTCAAGCAAGTTATTTAACCTCTCTGAGACGTTCTCCTCATTAATAAAGAGAAAAATATCCTTAAATAGTTATTTATCAACTGCTTGCTATTTATGTGTTTTATCCTATTGTATCCTTCCTTTAATCTAAGAGATTAGTACTATAATTGATCACATGTTAATGTTGAGTAAATTGAGGCACAGAAAGGTTAAAGAATTGGCCAAGTATCTTTTTCAATCCTCACATCAATCCAACTAAATAGATACTATCTGTAGTCTCACCTTAAAGATGTGGAAACCAAGCCCAAGAAAGCCAAATAATTTGCCTATACTCAGACAGTCAGTATGTGGCAAGGCTAAGGTGAAAATCTAGACGGCTGATGTGAGAGCCACAGAGCAAATGCGGTAGGCATGCAGAGCAAGTAGCATGATGCCTGTCACTCAGCTGCTTTGAAATACCAGAAAACTGTGCAATATTGAGAAGTAGATACATCCCCAGTAGTTCATTCAGCAAGAAAGTGGTGTGTGTATGCCAGTGCATACCTCTGTAAAACACACAATTTAAAACAGCACCTCAGTGTGGTGTTCAGAAAGAACGCAAACTCTGATATAAATCATCTAGATCTGATTCGGCTCCACTCTTTATTACCTGATGAATTTTGACAAGTCACTTAATTTCTGAGCCTCAGGTTATTTCAGTAAAATATAGATAATAATATGAACAGTAGAGGGATGTTGTAAGCATAAGACATGTGTAAGTGCCAATCACACTGAACCAAACATGTAGCTTACAAAGACTCCTCTCTTCACTGCCACTCCCTCCATCTTTCTCTTTATTGACTTGAAAGGGAAAAAGAGACACATGCAAGTCGTAAAATCATGCAGAACAAGAAACAGTTTTTACTAGGCAGGCCAACTCATACGGTTGAACAGGTTGTACACTGCACAAAGGCACCCAGCCAAGGGAGCAAAGCTGAAATGTAGCTCACACCCTGCTTGGAGAAAGGATTCCATTTTTGTTCACATAAAGGTATCTGCTTCTCTGAAAGTGGCATGCCTACGCAGCTGCAGCACCCAGTAGTGTTTTCATTAATTTATTCTAGACTATATTACCAGAACTTGGGGAACCAGACAAATTCTCCATGTAAACTGGGTTCTTCTTTTGCTACAATTTATAAACTTCCTTTAAAGTCAGACTGCAAATATTTAAACAACTGGGTCCTTGAAGCAGCTTCCAGCACTCTTAATCAGGTTACTTTTTCTAGATTGAATACAACTAAGTGAGAAAAGGTGTGCCATAACTCACGGATTAGATCATAAAGATGTAAATTTATGTCAAGTTCATAAGAGTTGCAGCTTCACTATATGAGTAACATCCCTGAGCAGAGACAGGTGCCACACATTTATTCATCAAAGAAGAAAACGGAGTTGCTTTGCATGATCTAGAAGGGAAGGGAATAGAGATGAGAAACTAACTTTTTTCAACATATACAAAGTGCTAGATTCTGTGCTAGGAAATATGAGAACCTTCCCCATATCATCCTCATTATCCAAACTACAAATACTTGGTTAAAATATTCAAATGATTTAAACTAAAGGTTGCCAGGTGTGGTGGCTCACATCTGTAATCCCAGCACTTTAGGATGTCAAGGCAGGCAGATCACCTGAGGTCAGGAGCTCAAGACCAGATTGGCCAACTTGGTGAAATTCCATTTCTACTAAAAAATACAAAAATTAGCCAGGCATGGTGGCGGGTGCCTGTAATCCCAGCTACTCAGGAGGCCGAGGCAGGGAAAATTGCTTGAACCCAGGGGGCGGAGGTTGAAGTGAGCTGAGATTGTGCCACTGCACTTTAGCCTGGGTTACAGAGCAAGATTCTGTCTTAAATAAATAAATAAACTAAAGGATGAGGATGAGAGAAGGGGACACTGACTTTTACTTTTACCCTTCTACACTATTTTAATGTTTTCAACCAAATGTATTTGCAATTATGCTTGTAACCAGGAGAGATGAACTTTAATTATGCTTGTAACCAGGAGAGATTGACATTATCACCAATTTTAAATATAAGAAAACCAAGATTCAATAATATTATGTAATTTTTTGCCAGGTCACACAGCTAGAAAATGATAGAGCCAATACTAGCCTTTGAAAACAATACTGTGTTAGACAAATCAGTTTGAGGAGATAGAAGAAAGAAGTTCAGAAAGTTCATTCTTGATAACTTCATCTGTCACTAACATTGGCTAGTAGGTTGTCTGCTAAGAAAAGCAAGGCCAGGGTAAGATAAAGGGCTTGAAGAGATGGGTTTAAAAATAAAAACAGAGCCACCATCACGGGCATGAGAAAGGAAGCTGACTGGGATGAAGTAACTGGGTTGCTCAGCAAAGATGAGGGCCTGCTAAGATTGGAACTCATAAATTTGTAATGGAGCCAATCAGCACAATTACATAATTTTTCCCAGTGGTGCTGTGTAAGCCCAGCAGCAGTTGATTCAGGCTGGAAGAGGGAAGTGTGGTATTAAGCAAGGGCTTTAAGAGTCTTGAGGAAACTTGCTGTTTAAAAGCAGGTAAGACATGGACTGTGCTTCCCATTCCTTTCTGAGAACACACATGAATTAAAGCAGAGTAAGATTAAAAGGAAAGCATGACATCAAACTTCACAAAAATGGCAAGTAGACAGGCATGGGCTTATGTGAAACAGGCAGAGGCCACCTTTGAGAAAGAGGAGCCAGCCTGCCCGGTAGAATCTCCATGGGTTCTGAGCTCAAAGTCAGCAGATGTGACAAGGGCAAAAGTGAGACGTGGAGGGAAAACCGTGGGACTTCCTGGAGACCTGAGGAAGAGAAAACTGTATCAGTGAGCCCTTCCAGTCTCATTTATCCATTCCCTCCCATCTCCATTTAGGGCCCAGAAATTCATCAGGCAGTGCTTCTCTAAGGAAACTGGAAGAAATGTTAAAAGCTGAACTTCTACTCTAGATGTTGACAACTCTGAATAAAATCCCCTCATTCTGGTACTTCAGGTACAGGCAGAGGAAAGACATCATCTGAGAGAAGCTAGGCTGAGTATCGTCATTTGCAAAGCCCAGGATAAAAAAACAGAAGAACTGGTTCCTTAAAACCAAATGATAAAATGCAAGGCATAAAAACAAAGTTAAAAAAAAATTCTAATTATATGTGCAGAGAGATCTGAGAAGACACTACTCCATAAAACAACACCAGAATACTACAAAAAGGGAATGCTCAGAATACAGCAAAGAAAAAAAATCCTTATAATAAAAAATGTACATAAAGATAGAAAACAAGGTGTTTTAAAAAATCTCTTATAGTAAAAGACAAAAGCATGCAATATGAGAGAATAAATTAAACACATAGGCACCCAGTCCATACATGCTAATATCTGACTAACAGGAGTGCTAGAGAACACAGGGGAAAAGAGAAAATGAGTTAAAAAAAAAAAAAAAGACATGTGTTGCATTAAAAGGGTTCAGAAAGTGGTAGTACAATGAATGAACAAAGCCCTGCATGGAGGCATTCATTCGTTCATTCACACAACAAATATCATATATGTTTTAGATGGTGAGGATGCAACTGTTATATAGATAGCTCGGCCGGGTGTAGTGGCTCACACCTGTAATCCCAGTATTTTGGGAGGGCGAGGAGAGTGGATCATCTGAGGTCAGCAGTTCTAGACCAGCCTGGCCAACATGGTGAAATCTGGTCTCTACTAAAAAAAGAAAATATACATATATATAGATGGAGGTTGCAGTGAGCTGAGATCATGCCACTGCACTCCAGCCTAGGTGACAGAGCAAGATTCTGTCTCAAAAAAAATTATACATATATACGTATATATACATGTGTGCATATATATATATACGTGTGTGTGTGTGTGTGTGTGTAGAGAGAGAGAGAGACAGCTCTACAAACTGTGCCCAAGGAGCTCATATTTTAGACAGGGGACAAAAGCAAAGCAAATCATTAAATGAGATAATTTCAGATAATGTTAAGTGTCATGAGGAAACGAAGGAGAAATAATGTGATCAAGAGTGGGGGGACAGTAGGTTCCCCTAGATTTGGCAGAGAGGGAAAGCCTCTCTGAGACGGTGGCATTGGGATTATAAGAAGGGTCCACCCATGTCAAAATCTGAGGGTAAAGTATTCCTTATGAAATTTCACAACACCTTGAAAAAAAATTATCCTAAAACTTCCAAATAAAGTTACCCAGAGAAATGAGAACTACGGCTGAAATTCATTTCTTATCAGCAACAGAAAATGCTAGATGACAAATAAAGCAATGGTTTCAAAGTCCCCAGAAAGATACTTATTTTTTTATTTTTACTTGTTTGTTTGTTTGAATTTATTTTTTAAACTTACTTTAGGTTCAGGGGTACATGTGCAAGTTTGTTACACAGGTAAATTGTGTGTCAAGGGGGTTTGGTGGACAGATTTTTCATCACTCAGGTAATGAGCACAGTACTCAATGGGCAGTTTTTCAATCCTTCCCTCTTCCCACCCTCTGGTATAGGCCCCACTGTCTGTTGCTCCCTTCTTTGTGTTCATGTGTACTCAATGTTTAGCTTCCACTTATAAGGGAGAACATGCGGTATTTTGTTTTCTGTTCCTGTTAGTTTGCTTAGAATAATGGCCACCAGCTCCATCCATGTTGCTGCAAAGGACATGATCTCATTCTTTTTTGTGGCTGCATAGTATTCCATGATGTGTAGGTACCACATTTTCTTTATGTAGTCTCTCATTGTTGGGCATTTAGATTCATTCCACGTGTTTGCTATTGTGAATAATGCTGTGAATAATGCTGTGATGCCTGTGTCTTTACGGTAGACTTTATGGTAGAATGATTCATATTCCTTTGGATACAAAATCAATAATGGGATTGCTGGGTTGAATGGCAATTCTGTTTTAAGTTCTTTGAGAAACCATCGAACTGCTTTCCACAATGGCTAAACTAATTTACACTCCCAACAGCATTGTATAAGCGTTTCCCTCATTCCACAACGTTGTCAGCATCTGTTATTTTATTACTTTTTAATAACAGCCATTCTGACTGATGTGAGATGGTATCTCACTGTGGTTTTGATCTGCATTTCTCTAGTGATTAGTGATGTTGAGCATTTTTTCATATGTTTGTTAGCTGTGTGTATGTCTTCTTTTGAAAAGTGCCTGCCCATGTCCTTTACCCACTTTTTAATGGGGCTGATAATGTTTTAACCTAGAATTCTATGGCTGCTTAAACTACCACTTCAATGTGAAAGAACAAAGATGGTTTAATATACTTACAGGCTCAGAAAGTCTTTCTTCCCATGTACCCTTTCCAAGGAAATTATCTGAGTTTTTTTTCTGGCAAAATGAAGAGTTACCAATAAACAAACAAAAACCAGTGGATACAACTGAGGAAACTTCTGAAAGGAGGTCCTAGGTTGTAAGTTACGTCAACAGAGCAAACGGTCCACAGCGAAGCAGGAAGATGGAGTTCGGAGAAAGAGGAAGATTCAGTAAAACAGAAAGTGTGATTGAGAACTTAGAAAAACATATGGGCATGATCAAGGCAAGCAGCAAGAGAAAACAGAGGTCCTTAGACCTCGAAGACAGTAACACAAAAAAGATACGGTCCAACTATGACACAACTTGAAGCAAATTCCCATCCCCTCTCTACTTAGGTAACTGTTCCTTCCCTCATACTCCCTGTTTTCTGGAGAAAATGAACCAAAGGCTCTGGCTTAAGAGCACCACACATAAAGGAGAAGTTCAGTGAGATGCTAGAATGATGACAGGGAAATTAGGTAAAAGCCTGCAAAATAATCAGTGAGGACCCAGGCCTATTCCCCCAGCTCTCACCTCTAAGCTGCCAGCAGCAAGGCTTACAATCCTGTAGCCTTCCCCAGCAGGGCCCCAGCAGGAGAGGAAGGAGCATCTGTCTCTTGAGGAACTGAAGCACCTCAGAGATAAGCCCTCGGGTTCTGGCACTGCAGCACTGTATCCATCTCCCACAGCAAGACCCTTCAGATGACAAGCCCTACCCTCACACACACAGCAACCACTCAACTTTTTCAGTTCTCATTCTTCAATACCAAGAGCAAGCTAAGGATCACCAGAAATGTGAACAGAGCTGCTAACACAATCAAGACAGCAAAATAAACAGAAAGTAGGCACTCAGAGGACACGGAGACAAATTAGGAAAGAAAAGGAACTCTAAATAATGTTGGAAAAGTAAGAGAAAATATTCCACTCGTAAATCAAGATGGCTAGAAACAAGGGACAATCTGAAATCAAGCAAGAACTTTCTAAATTAAAAAATATGATAGGCTGGGTGTGGTGGCTCATGCCTATAATTCCAGAGCTTTGGGAGGCGAAAGGGGCACATTGCTTGAGCTCAGGAGTTCAAGACCAGCCTGGGTAATATAGAGAGACCCCATCTCTATAAAAAATTATCCCAGTGTGGTGGACACTTGTAGTGCCAGCTATTCAGGTGGATGAGGTGGGAGGATCACTTGAGTCCAGGAGGCAGAGATTGCAGTGAGCCATGATCATGCCACTGCACTCCAGCCTGAGTGACAGAGCAAGACTCTGTTTCAAAAAAATAAAAATGACAGCCAAAATAAAGAATTCAACAGAGGACTTAGAAGATAAAATGCAAGAAATATTTTTTTAAGTAGAACAAAAAGGGACATGTGAAATGGGTAATAAATAATAAGGAAAGGAAGATATGAGAGTGATTTGGCTGTGATACCTGCCACCACATTGATTGTCAGGGTTGATTTGGCTGATCTGGCTGGATAGTTGAGTATCCACTGCCTCCCTCTATGCTCCACGTGCATCCCCCCAAAGCTGCACACTTAGTCAAAGAGGACAACCTTCCTTGAGAGAGGAAGATTATTATTTGGTCAAAGGCATACAAAAAGTTGCCAGTACCTCCAAACAAGAATGAGAAAAGAAAAGATCAATGAAGGAGACAAAGAGAAAAAAATGGCAAGGAGAAAAAAGAAATGAAAGTTTAAAAACAGACCTGAAGGATATAGTCTCCAGTCAGAAAGAACTCACCATGTGCCTAGGAAAAAATAAAAATAATCCATGTCAAAACACGTCATAGTAAAATTCTGGAATACCAGTAATAAAAAGAAGCTCCCGGGAAGGAAAAATACGTCACATACAAAGCACTGGGAAAAAGAAAAGCCAGACTTCCAACAAGAGCATTAGAAAGTAGATGACAATGGGGCAAAAACTTCAAAATTCTGAGTAAAAATGACTCATCCAAAATTTCAGCCAGCTTGGCAATCAAATGTAACAGCGTGTATGTGTGTATATATATTTATATATAATATTTATCAATATATATAATAAAAAGTCTCCCAAAAGAACAAAGGTACAGCCTATACAGCCTTTCTATAGGTACTGGAGGATGTGCTCCATCAAAATGAGGCAGTAAATCAAAAAAGAGGACTCCACAGAGTCCAAAACACAAAGGATCAATACAGAGATTGGCAAAGGGATTCTCAGGATGTCAGCAGGGCAGCCAGCCCAGAAACACTGTGTCCAGACGAGAGTAGAGGGACTGAGGGCCTTGCACAGATGACTGCAAGGAGTGGAAATGGAACCAGGAGCTCATCAAATAGGTGGAAGGTCATGTTGAGATATTTTTTGAGCTCTCAGAGGGTTTAGGAAGCTAGATGCGGATTCAAAGAAAACAAAGTAAATGGAAATAAGGCAATTATTAATTCCAGGAAAACCAATGTTACACAAATGAGGAAATCTAATCATGATATTATAATCCAAAAATAAAATTCTAAGGCCCCCCCAACCATCTGAATGGACTTCCTCCTTAGCCAGGGCTCTTTTAAAACATAACCTGAAAAACTAGTTCAGACCAGGATGGGAACACCCTGTGGCAATCAGTTCCATTCCTGGATCTATACCCTGAAGACACTTGTGCACATGGGTACCAAAAAACAGGGACAAGATATTTGAAGCATCATAATAGTAAAAAACTGGAAATAAACTAAATGTCCATTAATAGATATATCATATATAGTATACATAAAGGAGTGCTTCTATACACTGATTAAATGGAAATAAAGGTAGCTACACACAACTTTGTATGATGAATCCTACAAAGACAATGTTGAATGGAAGGAACCAAACACAACAGAATGCACATGACGTGACTACATTGGTATGAAGTTCAAGAACTTGTAAAACTAAACAGCATTGTCTGGGAATGTACACACAGATGGTACAACTATGAAGAAAACCCAGGGGTAATTAACATAAAAGCCAAGATAGT